>JBBBDQ010001604.1:3207500-3325000 GCA_037127315.1 Ascarosepion bandense
ATCTTTGTTTTAGCTAAGAATATGGATCAAATTGAATATCTTAAAAACAAATTTGAAAGTCACTCCGTCCTCAAATTTACATTACAACTTAATATTAATAACCAAATCCCATTCCTTGATGTATTCATTGATTCTAGCACATATAGATTTACTACTTCTCTATATAGGGAACAAACTAGCATAAATTCGTGTCTTCTTAATTATAATAGTGAATGCTCCCAACGATATAAGTTAGCTGTTATAAAAAACTTACTTCAACGCACACAAATGATATCTTCTTCCAAATCTATATTTTATAAAGAATTACACAACATTAAGGAAACATTTGTCAATAATGGATTTCCTAACTTCGTTATTGATCAACAAATTAAAATGTATCTCAACAAAGTTAACAATAGCTCTAACAATATTGATAATATTAATAATAATGGTTTAAATCAAAATAAACTTAACACTACTAACTTATACTATTGTAACCAAATACATAATAATTACAAACAAGATGAAAAAACTCTCAAAAACATAATACGTAGAAATGTTAAACCAGTGGATAGTAATAATCAAATTAAATTCATTATATATTATAAAAAATTCAAAACAATTGACCTCATAGTCTCTTATAACCCTATACGCACTAAACTAAATTCTCTACAAAAAACAATAATGAAATGAATAACAAAAAGAAACCACCATTCTTTAGCGCAGTCTATGAAGTACTGTTGTCGTCTGAGTGATTGATGCAATCTTTTTTTTTTAATATCTTACAGTGTGACAGCAATGAATAGTAATATAAAGACAGTTCACTTCAACATCAGACATTACCGTATAGTGTTGACTATATCTGTTTAAGTGAAATGGGTATTTATTGCCTTAGATGTTGTTTCCTTTTCGTTAGACTTAGTTTTTCATTTTATTTATAACTTTTGATATGATACTAGAATTTCTCGTTTTAAGAATTCCTTCGAAGTGGAAGCCGCACTGGCTATAAACAAAAGCAAAACTGTAGGACCAGATGGTATTGTAATAGGGAAACTGTGACAGCCTTAGATGAATTCGGCATAGACAGGATTACAGGCTTTATAAATCTACAACAGTGGCAATATACCGTAAGACCTAAGCAATTTTCATAGCACTGTCTAAGAAACCACGTGCAAGAAATGTGAACCCCACCGAACAATCTATTTAATGAGCCATATGAAACTCATCGTCCGGATTCTAATGGACAGATCGTAGAGAAGAATCGGTCCAGAGATAGGACAAGAACAAGCAACACGATATTCATGCTTGGAATGCTATCAGAAAGAGCAATATAAATGCAGATGACCAGCATCTGTGCTTTATAGACTAGGCAAAGGTATTTGACAAAGTGGGACACAAAGACTTTTTGTAGATTTTCGGCAACTTGGACATTAAAATAATCAATAACCTAAATTGGTAGCAAATCGCCTGCATACGGACAGGAAATGAACTCAGTCGTTATACAAAAACAGAAAAGGGTGTAGAAGGGTGTAAGACAAAGATGTTTTCACACCATATCTAAGCTACCTGTACAGCGAAACTATTTTGAAAGAAATAAAATCCCTGACAGGATTCGTCATTGACAGCCACAATCTCAATAATATAAGAAACGCCGATGCCACCGTTTCTGCTAGCAGACATGGAAAGGGAAAATGCTGGACCTTCTCCAAAGGTTAGCAAGAGAAAGCGAGAAGAAACGCCTGTGAATAAACTTAAGAAAAAAATTGAATGTTTGGTCATCAGCAAAAAGAAGACCCCTAAAAGGCCGACTACAAGTTGAAGAAACTAAAATAAAACAAGTAAAGAAATTTATATACCTGGGGAAACATTCTGAGAGGTGATAGAAAGTGTAACAATAAGATCCTAAGATGCATTGGCATTACCAAAGACGAATTTCAGAAGCTAAGCAGAGTACTGAGAAACAGGAAAATCTCATTGGAAACAAAGAAAAGATTGTTGGACCTTTTGCATGGCAGCAAATGCTGGACAATCTCTTAAAGGAGAGGCTCTGCGTAACAGAATTGTGGTTCTACAGAAGGATGTTGAGGATACCATGGACCAAGCACGTGAGCAAATACGAGGTGTTGGAGAGAATGCAAACCAGAAGAAAGCTTATAATTAACATCAGGAAGAGACCGCTGAAGTTCCTGGGACACGTAATGAGAAAGAAGGGTTTGGGGATTCTGATACTCACAAGACCGATAGAAGGAAAGAGAATCACGGCAAAGCAGCGGGAGATATATTTGATGAGCTTGAGCAAATGGATAGCGCAGCGGGATTTGGGAGAGATACTAAGAGGAAAATTATTAAGAGCGACAAAAAAAAGGGGCAAATAGTAGTCGATTATCGCCTACGCCCTGAAGAGACACGGCACATGAAGAAGAATAAAAAGATAAAAGCTTTGGGGGTCATTTAAAAGATCTTAGTTATGCATATGATCTCGTAATGTGCTTTATTTCGAAGTTTGGGCTTTAAATTTAATTCCTTGTTATGAAGAGTTAAAATTGATCTGGTTAATGTTGGGGCGCTCTCCACCTTTCCACGGATATGGACTATTTGAATCACTATATAAAATAGTAGTGATTATGCCTCGAGGAAAGAAGTCGAGTAAGGAAGTCGAGTGAGCGAGTCAGTCGGGTATTTCCGGTATTGGACCGGAAGTATTTTACTAGTCAATCTATCATGTCTCTACGACGATACTGTATACTAATTACCTTGTTCTGTATTCTACTAATCCTCACCTCTTGTAAATACTTCTCTTTCCTGTCAATACACCTACTTTTATACTATTACGTTGTTTTGTATTATTTCACATTATTCTGTTACCCGACGTAACAGTTACAGTATCTTCATAACTACATGAATATATATTCAAATAGTAATAAAGATTTTTATCACTACAGAAACTATCTTTTTCATTTTTTTCAATTAAATATGGTCGATTTATTTATAGCCTCCTCTCAATGAACGAGATATATTTGTTATTTTCAACCAGCGGTCAAATCTCATAGAATAAAAAATATATCTAACCAGTGGTTGTTGTACGTCCGATGAAAACTTTGGTTATAATTTTTTTTTCTATTTATTCAAAATAAATAAGAATAAATAATATGACTAAACGTAGGTAAAAATAAATACTGTTCTACTTGCACTGTATTAAAAAACATCCAAATCAAATTAACGATCTGGTTTTCAAATTTGTTTTTTTTATGTTTACTATTCTGTACACCACCGTACAAGAGAAAGATTTAGAAATGAATTCGAAATGTTACAAATAATGTAAAGTTATCTGAAACTGGTTGAAACAAACCCATTAAACACGTAGCATGCGTGTAATAGCAGATGATTTATACTCACTTAACGACCAGCTCGTTTAACGAAGAAAAATGTATTTTTTAGAGTAATATACACTCTGTTTACGTTAGACGCTTACGTTAAAGTTTTGTTTAATCAAACCTGCATAAAGGAAAGACTTCTGCTCAAACACACACACACACACACACACACACACACACAGTATATATATATATATATATATTACGGAAATTAACGAACATTAACGAAACTAGTTATAAAAAACCGACAATACGAAATGATTTGTTTGAACTTTAAAATACCCGCATCGATCAAAAATACAGTTTAAACAAATCATTTCACACACACACACACACACACACACACACACACACACATATATATATATATATATATATATATATATATATGTACAGTGACATGAATTGACAAATATATATATGAGGGTACACACATGTATGATATTATTATTCAGGTGTTAATAAAACAATGAATAGTATGAACAGAGATATGAACAGAGATATGAGTATGAACAGAGATATTTTATCTATATAAATAAATATACATATTCTCCTTCGTCGATGGCACAACTCAGAGTTGCATGCGTTATGCAATCAGCAGGTGCATATTACAAACTGACCGTTTAATAGATTTTAATTGAAGTTCTTTCGATGTTCATGGAAGTTAAATCTTATAAAGTTAAGTTACTGCTTTTTGTTAACAAGAGTAAAATGTTAGACTACATGGAGAAAAATAATTGACATAAAAATTTTAAAAGTAAAATTATAAAATAAAAATTATAAAATTAAGAAATATGAAAATACAAGGTCATGAAATGAAAGTGGGTAATTCATAATTTTCTATAGTAATGTTTGCAGGAGTAAGAACAAAAGAAAGAAAGAAAGAAAGAAAGAAAGAAAGAAAGAAAGAAAGAACGTGTTTCGAGTCTAAAGTTGACTTTCTTAAGGTGAATAAATTTCTGAGTTTATATATCGAGATCTGTTTGGTTTTCTGACGGCCGAAGACACCGTGTATATACAGATAACTAACGCGATGGTGACAAAAATGGCGTCAGAATACGCAACACTCGCACGAGTATATCTACAGGAAAACCTGTACAACCATATTGGACACAAATATGAGGAAGACATACAAACAGAATTTACTAAATCATGGAAAAGATATATAGATTTTTGTTTTATCTTTTAGAGATCAACATGGGGAGACATACATAAACTGGACAATCAACTCCAAAATTAAGTTCACAATAGAATATAGCAAAAGTAATTTGCCATTCCTAGACATACTCATAAAAAAACAAAATCAATTACATCGTCACAGACATTTACCATAAACCAACAGACACCTAAAAATACTTTCATTTCAAGAGTCACCACCCTAAAAGTTGTCTAAAATCTATCCCCTACTCCCTAGCACGATAAATTTGCCCAATAGTAGCTAACAATCCCCTTCGTAAAATACGCCTAGAGGAACTACGAAAAACACTACAAATAAGAGGATACCCCCTCCACTAATAAACAAGGATTTAAAAGTGGCAGAAGAAATACCATTAGAATCTCTCCGGAATTTAAGAAAAATATATGAAAAAAAAGAAAACATTACTTACATTACATCTTCACATGCAACAAAAGTATACCCAGAATTATTTGCAAAAATAAAAAGACGCAGAGAATTACTCAACAAAAATAATAAAATAAAAAAATCCTAAAAACAACTAAATAACTAAAAGTAAACACCAACTCCAAAATTAAAAAAGAACATATTAACCTCATCAAAATTCGAGCAACACACAACACAGGGGGTCACAAAATTCAACAAGAAAAGGTGTGGCGTTTGCAACATAACAGAATGAAACTACTTAAAATTTGAAAACACATCTACATTCGAAATAAAAACAAATCTGAGCTGCGACTCTAAAAACATAATCTATGCTCTGAAATGCGATGAATACGCAAAAATATACGTGGGGGCAACACAAGGTCTGAATAAAAAGTGGCTGTACACAGAGGTAACATTAAACTAGTCAATAACTGGAAATTGTGCGTTTCCCAACTCTTATACCGACGTAGTGGAGGTAAATTCAGCATAATGCATATCTACCAAAATGCAGGCTATGACACACTCATGATGCAGGAAGAAATATTTATTAAAAACATCCAAGCCTTTCCTAACAAATTACATGAAAAAAACTAACACACAAATAAACACACTAAATTTAAACGCTCACGTCACAAAAAAACAAAAACAAAAAAAGAACAAATTATTATATGTATCAAATAACACGCGCCGTCTAAGATGACGGATCAAATCGCTGAAAACATTTTGAAGGAAAAAAAATTGCAAGACATTGCAAAAAATAGTAATTCTGGATTCCGATTGAAGTTGATCACCCGTGTAATATTTCTTATTACTAATTAAAACGCTCTCATATCAACGTTGTGACCTGTTCAGTGACCACTTATCTATATATATGTGGCGTTTAAGGACGTCAGAAGGACAAAAGAATCTTGATGTATAAAGTTTGAAAAGAGTCAAATTTGGATTCGAAACACGTGTAGTGACACAAATATGATTAATGTATTATAAAAAGATAAATAATAATAATAATAATAATAATAATAATAATAATAAACTTGCCAATTAATTGATATGGCTTGTCTAGAGGATTGTAAAAAGCAACGAAGAAATTCGAAAAACTGTCAAAATATAAAGACCTGAAATAGAAATAGAAAAAATGTGGAAATTGAAAACAAGTATCGAACCAGTGATAGTGGGTGCACTTGGAATGATAAAAAATGGAACAAAACAACACATTGAAAGAATCCCTAGAAACCCCAGCTTAAGAAATATATAAAAAATTGCTTTGTTAAGTACAGCCCACACATTAAGGAGAACTTTGTCTACGTAACGCTAGGAATATTAGGAGAGATAGAAAAAACATTAAATGGAACCATAACAAAACACCACAACCTGCCTTGGGTCTTCCCGCAGACTTGGTAGGTAGTGCGACCATAGCAGAAATAGAAATATGATGAAAAATGACAACATAATAATAATAATAATAATAAATGTACATTTTGAACAAAACATTTACGGCTTTTCATGCATTTTTCACCTATACCAATTTCTCTCGTTCGAACAAGCCCTATTTTTGTTTTCAGTATATAGATATATATATATAAAATCAACAAAGTAAAAAATGGATATTTCCAACAAAAATTATATATACAATTTTTGTTGGAAATATCCGTTTTTGACTTTGTTGATTTTCTAAGCTTATGTTTTCGCTGAGGATGAAATTTTATGGGTAGTGGAAATATTTGAATGTGTTCTCAAAATATTTTCCTTCTTCATTTCGATACTCAGGGCTATATATTCGAAGAGCTCAAAGATAAAATACAATGATTAATCCGTATTTTATTCCCTAGTTGTGTTGGGAATAGAAATTGATTAAGTCGTTCTTGTTTGAGGGTTTTGGATAAACTTTAAAATCTAATTTATCATTGTTGCCAATTAGTAAGATTTCGAGAAAAGTTAGAGATATTTATTTCAAATTCATGTGTGAATTTAATGTTGGGTTCAAACTTTGTTGAGTTTTATTACTTTGTTCAATAAGTTAGTATCAATGGTTAACATAAGAGGATGTCATCTATGTATCTTAGGTAAGTATAACTGTTAGGTATAATGTGTTTCAATGAACCGAATTCAAAGAATTTCAGAACGGGGTATCATGTTTAGTAATAACCGGCCTTACTGTTATTATCATTCTTATATATATATATATGTGTGTGTATTTGTGTGTGTGTGTGTTTGTATGACCTGTTTATTTATATTTATATATCAAGACGATAATCGCATCGTCAGAATGGCAGAGAAAACTTCAGACTGTCCGTGCTTTTAGTTGTCCATCTATGAATGGCTGGCTTTATCCACTGCTGCTGTACGTGTATGCGTGTATGTACGTGTGCGTGTGTGAGTGTGTGTGAGTTTGTATCTATGTGTGTTCTAGTTGGGTTTTTTATATATGGCGTGTGTGTGTGTGAGTGGGAGAGAGAGAGAGCAGTGTGTGTGTGTGTGTGTGTGTGTGTGTGTGTGTGTGTGTGTGTGTGTGTGTGTGTGAGTGATTGTGTATGTGTGTGTATTCAAGATGGGGTTTTTTGTTGGTCTGATGGAATCAGTTCGTAGGATCTAGGAGTTGATGTGACTTTGACCGGGTCAAAGGATATCAGTTACATGACTGTTGTCTTATCTGTTTGATTTATCTGGTGGTGTTTGCTCATTGTGTGAGCTGTAATTGAATCTACTTTTATGTGTGTGTGTGTGTGTGTGTGTGTGTGTGTGTTCTGTCCTGGTGCGTGCTTTGTTATGGGCACCTCTGCTAATACGGCCCGGGGGGTGGGGAGAAAGTGTGTTAGCGTAGTTATTGTAACTATTTTTTTTGGTGTGTAAAGGCTATGTAATTAAATCTACCGAACTTATTTATCTGTGTGTGTGTGTGTGTGTGTGTGTGTGTGTGTGTGTGTGTGTGCTTTAGCCTGGTTAACGGTTTGTTATAAGGGAGGAAGAAGTGTGTGTGTGGTTATTGTTACTGATTGCGTGTGTGTGTGTGACATTTGTTGTCGTGTTAAGTGCATGTTGTGTGCGTCTTGGTGTCGTCTATACTGTTACGTAATCTAGGTTTAATTCTTGGCGATTGTTAATTGTAATATATATATATATATATATATATATATATATATATATATATATATATATATTAAGAAGAAAACTCAGCACATAATTAAACAGTTATATGTCTAGAATTTATATGAGCAATGTAAAGAAAAAAATTACACTTGACTTGTTCAGACCGTTGATGAATATTTTTTTTTATCATTCATCAACGATTTGAACGAGGCAATTGTAAAAAAAATTCTTTATATTGCCGAAATAAATTCCGGATTTATAACCGTTTAATTATGTGTTGAGTTTTCTTCTCAATATATTTGCTCAGGATAATAGAAACTGAGCTCTTTATTTCTATGTAATTGATAAGTTACATTAATTAGATAAAATAATTTGGATTATCCTCTCCGTCTTCACGGATTGCCATGCTCTCGTACACACACACACACACACACACACACACACTTTGGTAGGATAACTCTCTAAGAGAGCTCTAAATATATATGTATATAAATACATATAGAGCAAATATAAGAAAACCTTTAGGCAGACACGTTACTAAAGATTTTCCCGCAGTAGGTTGCCATTGCTTTCTGAGGTAGACTGGTTGCCAGTCAAGGATATAGAACCCAATTTGTCCTGTTCTTTCACCCATAAATGGAAGGAAGAGACAGATTAATACCTTTCCCAAGGGTATTTGCACATAAGTGAATGCAATGAATTCAACTGGAATTCGAACTCGGCTCCCCGATTTCTCGTTCCGAGCCGATATTCACTGCACCACAACGCATATCCCCTCTAAAGATAAATTTCCCAAATATCATACTATCGATAAATGAATCAAGACTTTATAAAAAAAGCCACCTCAATGTTAAATAATACTCTTCTGTACTAGTTTAAAATAAAAGTAAGTAATATTTTTTCAATTCACATTAATTAAGCATTAAATCAGCTAATTTTCTCAAATAACGTTTCATTAAAGTACATATTATTTTTAAAGATTTTCTTTAGTGAAGGAAATTATGTTGTATCGACGGATTTGTCAATATGGAAGAATTTATCAATTTTATAGATAATAATTACAATCATTTAACATTTTTTTAAATACGACAAAGTAATTTACTTATTGAAAATATAAAATATAATCTACGCATGAAATTAAAGCTAAAATTAAAGCTTCAAGAGAGAGTTTTCAATTATTAAAATACATTTTAAAACTTAACCATTGCTTTGATTTGCCGGTATCTATCTATCTATCTATCTATCTATCTATCTATCTATCTATCTATCTATCTATGTCTGTCTGTCTCTCTCTCTCTCTATATATATATATAGTCATCCGTAGACAGATCTGTTTCGCTGTATCACAGCTCATCAGTACGGTTAGACTCCGATTGCTTTTAACCCAGGTTTGAAACCCGACCGAATTGGCGTCAGTCGGCGATTCTACCTCTGGGCTATGGGCACTCGGTAAAAGAAGACAGACTTTTAAGCGTGTATATTATCATTATACACGCCCAATAGCCAGAGTGCGCTAATTCATTCCTCTAATTCATTACTGAATAAGCGATACGTATATATATATATATATATATATATATATATATCATCCAATAATGAATTAGAGCACTCTAGCTATTGGGTGTGTTTATACGCGCTAAAAAGTGTGCCTTCTTCTAACGGAAGCTCGTGGCCTAGGAGTAGAATCGCCGACTGACTGCGATTCTACGAAGCGATCGGAGTCTAACCGTACTGATGAGCTGTGATACAGCGAAACAGATCTGTCTATAGTTTATATATATATATATATATATAGCTGTATCGAAAGCGCACAAGGAAGGAAAATGGAACTTTAACATGTAGAGTTTTTTTTTATATTTAAGTTGGAAAGATCAGCCGATATATATACATATCCAAAAAGAAACGGATCGACGGTAAAATCTCAAATGAGATCCTATGAATATTACTTTTAAAAAGTTCAATATTAAAACTGCTCCGGCCAAAGGGCTCAGCGTAATTAAAATCATTTGTTTACAAAACCAATGTTTCTGTACTCACACACACTCAAGCAAATCTTTGAATTTTCTATAATATTAAAGATTGCTGATGAAGCACATTCACTTCGACGAAATGATCATACAATCTTGTAAATTCTGAATTTATATATATATATATATATATATATATATATATATATATATATATATATATATAAGCCTATTTTCCGACGGCTGGTATTAATTTGAAGTTATTTTCTAGATGAGAAAATATTTCTTTAAAATTGGAGAATACAATAATTTTTCGTCTGGAAAGGTAAGTGTAATGTTAAGAAGTAAAAACTCAGGTGTTATTTTACTGAGCACAGAATTATTTTTAAGCAAATTCATCAATGTACAGGGGCCCGACAATATTTTTCGGACACTGAAAAAAGTACTTCACGGTGGTTACTAGTGCCAAAATTTTTGAGATTGTAAGTACGTAGTTGAGGAGTGAAAATCTACTACTAGTGTAATCATTTTTTTTTAGTTTTGCTTTGATAATTTTAGTTTTTTGTGATTTTTGCGAAAACTTGCGCGACACTATTTTTCGGACATGACAAAAAATCCTATTTTATTAAGAGCTAAGTTCATGCATATGTTGCTGTATACAAATTTTCTGCTTGTACACTTAGCTGTCATCATTAGAATCAGTTATCTGTTCTATTTTACTGGCAAAACAAAGTTTAATGAGGTAAAATGCATTCAAAAGAAGTCGTTTGTTTGGCACGGAAGAAGCGGGATGATGGCCTCAGCATCAGAAGGATCGCCATGGATTTGAAGCTGTCAAAATCAACGGTCGAATACATGCTGAAGACAAACTCCGAGCGGAAAAAGAAAAGAGGACGGAAAAGATCAATTGGCAAGAGGACTGAAAGGAGAATGAAGAGGACTGAAAGGAGAATAAAGAGGACTGTGACACGGCTTTTGACATCTGGAGAAAAAGTTACAGCAAGAAAAGTGAAGGAGAAATGTGAATTGGGTGTAAACGTCCGAACAGTACAAAGAACGCTGCATAGGATTGGTATGCAAAGGCTAAGAACAAAAATTACACTAACAAAGAAACACAAAGGAGCAAGACTGGAGTGTGTTAAAAGGTGGTTAACAAAGCATGTTGACTTTAAGAAGGTTATATTTACTAATGAGAAGCGTTTCAAGTTTGATGGGCCCGATGGATGGTGTACTTGGTCGAGAAGGGGTGAGCCTGCTGTACTGAACAAACGACAGATGGGAGGAGGAGTTATGGTTTGGGGTATGATCTTTGCTAATGGAAATATATGGTTGGAGTGGCTGAAAGGACGACAGAACAGCGAAAGCTACAAACAGTTGCTGGACGAGAAAGCCCTACCAAGGATAAGAAAGAGATAGGGAATGATTTCGTTCTACAGCAAGACAATTGCAGCATCCATGTGTCAAAATTCATGAAAGAATGGATGGCTAAAGTGAGTATGACTACTTTGGAATGGCCTGCAAAAAGCCCAGATCTAAATTTAATAGAAAATGTTTGGGAAATGCTTGCGCAACTTGTCTATGATGGACCTGAAATAACGAAAGAGGCTCAACTATGGGAACGGATACTAGATGCCAAAAAACAACTAATAGAAACACGTAGAGATGTTATTGTGCATATGTTTGATCATAATGAAGAGAGATTGATAAAAGTTATTGAGAAGAAAGGTGATATTCCAGACTATTAAGTTTTTCAAAGATGTCCGAAAAATAATGTCGCGTGTGTTTTGTAAAAAGTGATGAAAAATAAATATTTTTCCTTACCTAATCGATTTTCTTCCATTTTTATTACAGGTATTGTCTTTATATGTTTATGCTATTCTATTGAAGGAATTTCGCCACTCTATGGTACTCGGAAAGTCGAATACTAAAGTGTCCGAAAAATATTGTCGGGCCCCTGTAATTCGAGACAAAATATCTGTTAGTGAATTTTGCTGATGAGTGACTCTATGTCGAAATGAGACCTTGTCAATTTTATGCGTACTGGGTTACCGGGACAGTTGATGGGAGCAGGCAGACAAAAAGAGGGGTGCGTTTTCTTCCATTTTATTGGAAGTTGAAATGGATAAATGTAATTGTTTTCATTTCGAGATGGTAAGGACTATACAGTGAGGGAAATAAAGGCCTTATCCACCTCTTTTCCACCCCGGTTTGGGTGCAAGTTTAACAAAATCAAAATGCAAAGACGAATTTAGTGAGTCTACTCCCGTGTCTTGAGAGAAGAGGTTGGAAATACGGTCGGTCTGAAAACTCGCCGCTGCAAAAAATAGAGGAAGACGGGAGAGAGAAATTTGCAAATTTAATCAACTCATCGTCCGGTAGAAAAAATGAAACACGAATTTTATCGTAAATGAAATACCACCAAACTGATATTTCTTTTCCGTCAATTATTTTGACTTGTTTTTAATCTTGTAATTATTCGATATATATAAATAGATACAATCTACACCGTGTCGTTGCCGGTCTTGAATCTGTTTTTTATCAAATACCAATCTTTCGCAAGTCTAAATCATCCTCATCAAGTGGTAATACGTAGTCCTTGATTGGTTAATCTGAGATTAATGACACAACGTTGGCGTAATCGACCAATGGTCAAGGAGGTTTACTGGACGCAGCCATGTTTTATATATATATAAGGAAGTGAAAGAGCAGATAGATTAAAAACCTAGCGTTCATGTATTTACTTCATGTTACAAAAAACAAAGTAAAAATCAGAACATGACGAAAATATTAAAAAAAAAACACAACAGGAAAAAAAAAATATATATATATATATAATCAGAGTCTAAACGTACTGAAGAGCTGTGTGCAGCGAAAGAGATCTGTATGGAGATGACTATTTACGCTCCCACACCCTGATTGAGTACTCTGGAAGAATGGTAGACTTTGGAAAACAGTAGCTACTCTAGCATCTACGCATCGTTCATTCAGCAATGAATTAAAACACTCTCAGCTATTTGGTGTGTATAATGATAATATACACGCTAAAATGTCTGACTCCTTCTAACGAACGCCCATAGCCCAGAAGTATTATCGCAGACTAACGCCAATTCGGTCGGTTTCAATCCTGTGTTAAAAAGCAATCGGAGTCTAACCGTACTGATGAGCTGCAGATGACTATATATATATATATATATATATATGCTTTACAAATTACAACATTTAACAATTTTTTTCCAAGATGAACGGCTTTAATTTAAAAAGTGCTTAATACAATTTTCAAAAAACGAAAATGTAGGCAGTTTTAGACACACGTGTGTGTGTGTGTGTGTGTGTGTGTGTGTGTGTGTGTGTGTGTGTGTGTGTGTGTGTGATACAAATATTTTGTTTTGTAAAAATAATTACAGTTGTCTGGTGTGTTTCTGGAAGATAACGCTTTTAAGGTATGTAGATTTTCTGTCGAGTATGGCCTTGTGCCAAGTAATAAAGTGAGTAATTATCAAAATAAAAATCTTTATCATGGATGAATCGCATTTGTGAGGCCAGGCAGGTGTATATTGTTTTAAATTTTCTGGATTGTTTTGAAATTTTATGTGCCTCAGTTTTTCCTCATAAGGTTTTTCTAGAGCGTGTCATAATCACGTGAGAACTAATGATACTGAACTTCAAGTCCATAAGGCATTGATCACATTAGAAGTCTCCCGCCATCGCGATACGTCCCTGGGCCTTTAATCTGACAGACATGAAACCCTGCAGAAGGCAAAGAAGAGAAAAAACGACGAAGAGAAAGAATGAAGAGAGAGAGGAGGACGAGAGAGAAAGATAAAAAAAAAAGAAAAGAATCAAATTCCTTGACCTGACCAGCTTATACGAACTTGTAATTTCCTTATTTCTAGCGAGTCGATATTGGCAATCAACTCTGGCGCGTTATAACTCTAACAAAAGCCTTTGGTCATATCGCGAAGCGGTACGGATCACATAATTTTACATGTCTCTTCTTCGCTCTTTAATTCTGTTATGAAGAAAAAGACGTCCACCACCAATTCCACTGTATATCCATTTGGATCCCTTGTCTTCTTTTTCGGCAACAGTCAGAACCACTGGACCGCCATTCAATTGTCTTAGTTTTCAATATCATTACAACGAAAGGTACTCGATGGACGACAAAGAGTTGCTTGTTATCCTCGGCACTAGTTCGCCTGGAGCCACTGAAATCGTGTTTATTTGATTACTTTCCTTCACTAATGCATGACATAGCTGTTCAGAAATGGAGCCGTTAAGAACTTTCTGTGTCCTTCTCGTTGACCCCCAGGCGAAAAATTCTTCACCCTTCGATTGTTCGAAGCGCACTGGTAAGGTCAGTCGAACGGCCCGGTCTGCTTTATTGCTTATCCCGCAAGAAGGAATATGCAAACATTACACTTTGAATACCAACTTAGGCCTTTATTGCAGGCGGTGGGGCTTTCAGAAGACAGATGAGAGGAGGGCAACAAAAAAAATAAAATAAAATAAAAAGAAGAATTATTGCTCTGATGGACGAAGTCACGGCTCATTCAATAAAGACGCTCAATTCTTTTCTCGTTGTACTATTTCTAAAGTTAAACTTTGTTTTAACGATATGTTCGTCTTTAGAAAATGCTTTATTTATTGTTTTAGATATGCAGATAGAGTAACGGTATCAGTGTAGAAGTGGAATAGAAGACTTGAGGTAAAATTTCAGGCCAGTCCGTTGCATTCACTTTCACACTAATCGGGAACGATAAGAAATCGACTCATGTTCCTAACCTCAGCCATTTTTAAAATATCAGTGTCGACAATGATAAACACTTTCAGAGAAAAAATGCTGAATTCTAACCAGAAACAAGATAAAAGTAAACCACCCCGATATCTTTCCCAAGAATACATTACAATTCTTCAGATTATAAAGGAAACGAATTTGTGGAGAGCCATAATTACTAATGTCTTGAAATGACAGGGTATCATTTAAAAAGATTCATTGATGAAAAATAAATGTTATTTGCCGTAGGTTTAAATTACATTTCTTCATGTTAGAAAAAAATGTCCTTACAATCATTTTTTTTTTTTAATATTATTTCATTCAGAAAGTCTAGGAATATCATCTGTAATAAAATCAGGATCCGTTATTGGATAAAACATTGTCAGTGATTATAAATTTTTGACTAGTATTTCATCCTAATTCCACGTCCTGTTTAACACATTCATTCAGAAAGTCTAGGAATATTATTTGTAATATAATCATGATCCGTTATTAAATAAAACATTGTCAGTGATTATAAATGTTTGACTAGTATTTCATCGTAATTACACGTCCTGTTTAACACATTCATTCAGAAAGTCTAGGAATATTATTTGTAATATAATCATGACCCGTTATTAGATAAAACATTATCAGTGATTATAAATTTTTGATTAGTATTTAATCGTAATTCAACGTCCTGTTTAATACATTCATTCAGAAAGTCTAGGAATATCATCTGTAATAAAATCAGGATCCGTTATTGGATAAAACATTGTCAGTGATTATAAATTTTTGACTAGTATTTCATCCTAATTCCACGTCCTGTTTAACACATTCATTCAGAAAGTCTAGGAATATTATTTGTAATATAATCATGATCCGTTATTAAATAAAACATTGTCAGTGATTATAAATGTTTGACTAGTATTTCATCGTAATTACACGTCCTGTTTAACACATTCATTCAGAAAGTCTAGGAATATTATTTGTAATATAATCATGACCCGTTATTAGATAAAACATTATCAGTGATTATAAATTTTTGATTAGTATTTAATCGTAATTCAACGTCCTGTTTAATACATTCATTCAGAAAGTCTAGGAATATCATCTGTAATAAAATCAGGATCCGTTATTGGATAAAACATTGTCAGTGATTATAAATGTTTGACTAGTATTTCATCCTAATTCAACATCCTGTTTAACACATTCATTCAGAAAGTCTAGGAATATTATTTGTAATATAATCATGATTCGTTATTGGATAAAACATTATCAGTGATTATAAATTTTTGACTAGTATTTAATCGTAATTCAACGTCCTGTTTAATACATTCATTCAGAAAGTCTAGGAATATCATCTGTAATAAAATCAGGATCCGTTTTTGGATAAAACATTGTCAGTGATTATAAATGTTTGACTAGTATTTCATCCTAATTCAACATCCTGTTTAACACATTCATTCAGAAAGTCTAGGAATATTATTTGTAATATAATCATGATTCGTTATTGGATAAAACATTATCAGTGATTATAAATTTTTGATTAGTATTTAATCGTAATTCAACGTCCTGTTTAATACATTCATTCAGAAAGTCTAGGAATATCATCTGTAATAAAATCAGGATCCGTTATTGGATAAAACATTGTCAGTGATTATAAATTTTTGACTAGTATTTCATCGTAATTCAACGTCCTGTTTAATACATTCATTCAGAAAGTCTAGGAATATTATTTGTAATATAATCATGATCCGTTATTGGATAAAACATTATCAGTGATTACAAATTTTTGACTAGTATTTCATCGTAATTCAACGTCCTGTTTAACACATTCATTCAGAAAGTCTAATCCGTTATTGGATAAAATATTGTGATTATAGATCTTTTACTAGTATTTCATCGTATTTCCACGTCCTGTTTAACACATTCATCTCAAACAAGAATATTTTAATTATTATATTCATATGTTATGGGATTAGATATTTTTAGTGATTATTAATGTTTTAACTTTGTATTTCTTTGTAGTAATTTTAGTTTCTCTTCTTCAAATCAGTCTACTGTCCTCAATAAATGGTGAGTAACAGCAATAAAGAATGCACTCCAAGTGAATAGTATTTACATTGTTCGGACTGTTGTCTTCATCTTTATTGCTATATTCACGAAATTTCGGCCGTTGTATGCTCCGGCCTTCTTCAGGTGATTGGAAGTTTGAGCCGAACCCTTTGTTTCAATCATTGAGGTATATCATTATCCTCCATGAGCCAGGAGAAGACAGGAGCCGAAACGTCTTGAATATGGCAATAAAGATGAGGACAAAAGTTCGAACAATAATATAATATAAATGCTAATTCATCTCAGAAGTATAGACAAATACTCTAGGTGACGTTCGAACCTTCACTTCTCTGCCTAAAGACTTGTTTCCTTTTTTATTTTATTTTTAAAAGCATATTTATTTTATTTTATCTCACCTAAAGAGCTTTTTATTCGTAAAAGAAAAAATTATATGACGCAACTTTGCACTGTTCTAACGTGTTCATATACATGTCATCGATCCCTTTATTTACATATGTATTGGAAAAGCAAGGTTGCTTAAAACTGTCACCTTTACCTAAATAAACCTTCCCATATAAACGCAGAGAGGAAGGAAAAACATTATTTGTTTCAACCGACAAACGAGAAAAAATGGCCTGAAGTTTTGCCGTCATCGAGATATATACATTTCACTAGCAGTATAGCCCGGCGTTGTTCTGGTGTAATGAAAGCTTTAAAACTAATCCATGGTCTAAAAAGCAATAGTTGTTTCCAGTTAAAGCGAAACCGTAGACTGAAAGAAAAATGAATGGATTAACCCTCTAGGGCCATTCGTATCATATTTAATACAGTATTTCCCTATAAGGAAACATTTGGTATTTCCCTATAAGGAAACATTTGGTATTCATTGACTGAGCAGTCAGTACTGCTTTCATTTGAAATTTATAAAATATTTCTCTTAAAAATTTTTTCAGGAAAATATTTCTTTCAAGGATTGTTTTCATACTGTATTAAATATGATACGAATGGCCCTAGAGGGTTAAGTCAAATTTTGATTTCCTGGTATCGATATCAAATAAGTTTTTTTTCGTCGTAAACTGAATTTTGAAGGCTAAATAAGTCCTCTGAGTAAATGGTATCATGACTGAGGCTAAGAAGTACAATTATGCCTCCTTAGAGCCAAACCTGAAGCAAAATCTAAATTAAAAGGTCTGAATAACTGATTTTGATCAAACCCGGTAGGATATCCGGGTATCGATTTCTAATGTCGGAGTCAAATAAGTCATCCAAGGATAGAATTACAACCTTGAAACTTCTGAATATCGTTTCTTATGTCTTTGTCTATGAGTGAATGAAATTTGATTAAAATCGTACCACTCCTTCTATAACCCGATTTTTTCGATTATAGATTTTTGATGTTTATCGGGGGTACCTCGCCACAAAACCTAGCTAAGAACACTCGCAGACGCTTATAGTACAACTGTGTAAAGTTTCAAGAAAATCGGTTCAGCCGTTTCGGAGTCTATAGGTAACTAAAATACACATACAGACACACACACACACACAGACAACATTCTATTTATAAATAAGTTTAGATAACTGAACTGATAAAGAAATAACAAAAACAGAGTTCTTGTTACTATTTTATGAATTTTAATATTCATAACAAAACGATGGCCATGGGTTTACAATGGTAATAGTTTCTTTCTTGTCAATGGCAAATAAGGGCAAAATTCGACCACAAAATCTTCGTCTCGATGATCAGTCATGTTAATAATTACCGAAAAACATGTTTTTAATAACTATCGCCAAGGAAAATGAATGCATTTATATACGGAAAATACAGAGAAAGTTTCAATCTTCGACGAAGATATGCCTTCCAATAAGCAGCGTAAGGAACTTTTATTCGCCATCTTAACGACGAGAGTTGAAAAATCCCGCTGAGAGAAATAAAAAAAAGCAGAAATAAAACGATCTCCATAGAATTAAGATTTATGAGAATGTTCTATCGTATTTTCGATTTGATTACTTTTAATATTTATAGTAAAATATCGATTATCTTTTATATTCAATTTTTTGCTTTCTTTGAAGATGAATTACTAAAATGAGTAAATGTCAATTGAATTGACAGTGGCTTCCATTAGAAATAGCCTCTGACAATTAAGTCCAGCTTGGAATAGGCAAAGGCTGGTAATTGGCGCCTCATAAACAGCTGTTTCGCTAGATGGAGTTGGACAACCTCAAATGTAGTCCGTCTAAGCGAATGAAAACACTGATTTTAACCTTCGCTGCTTTGGAGTAATATCCAAACACGGAAAAACTATGAAAGTAAATCCAGACAAAAAATCTGGTGTACCAACCCTGATACTGGCAATTTTTCGAGCAGCTCCTATGTCCAAGACAGTTCCAACTTTAATCCCCTGTATTGCTCTGGATTTGGTCGGTACGATTTAGAGGGATGCTATGTGATCTGCGCAGCGCATGAACTCTATATTACAGTCTGAAGAGATCACTCTAGTTTCACCAGCATAGACCAAATTTCAACTAACCAAGGCGCTACCATTATCTTACGAGATGAATGGATATCTACTACTAATACAACTATAACTACTTCTACTAGTACTAATATTACAAGCTCTCCCTGTCTATAAAAATCTTTCCGTGCGTCTGAAGTAACCTCTGACATTTAAGTCTAGCTCAAAGCCGGAGAATAGACGAAGGCTGTAAACTGGCGCCGTATAACCAGCTGCTTCTGAAGGACAACATCCTCGGAAGGCAGTCCATCTAGGGGAAGGAAAACACATATTTTAAATCTCCTCTGCGTTGCAGTGATATCCAAACACAGAAAGGGCTATGGTAGTAAACTCAGACACAAAACCCGGTGTGGAGCCCCGAGGCGGTTGAATGTCTACATTGATAACTTTCTGGAAACTTCTGCAACTAATCTGTCCCCAAATGTATTCCTTCGAGTCTTGTTGGTATGACAGTGATAGGGTCATGTAGTCTGAGCAACGCCTGGTCTATCACCTAGCCCTGAGCCCTAGAGAAGTAACGCCAGTCTAAAAAATTAACGACTAAATTTTGTTCGAATCGAACACTAGCTTTATCTCGCAGAGATAAAAGAATGCTTTTTACCGTTTTATCATTAGCTTAGGACAGACGCATATCAAACACTGTATGCTGTATGACCTCAAGAAGGTCTCTTTAACAAGGAAAGCAGCAAGAATTATTCTTTGTGTTCGGGGGAATGAAGTTTTAAGGATTCTGTCAGTACTATGTCTCTTTCGACTAATAAACCTTTCTCGCGAATAGTCTACTGAGTCTACGGTTCTAGCAGTATTCTACACCTGAAGTTTCATCAATTTGTCATGATATTATACAATTTTATCTCGACCAATTATGACCCAAAAAGCTTTTGTTTGTTTTTCATCCTCATATTTTTTAATCAAGTTTATCTCAAGTAAGGTATTAAAACCACTGAGACGCAATGGGTTACTGGGTGTAGAAGAGTTAGAAACAGAAACATTGTTAAGGGACGAGAACAAAGTAATTGACATTGCATTTAAATTTTTGCAGATAAAAGTTGACTGGAAAACAAGGAAGCGGAAGGAAGTTCTACAAGTGAGAAGTGCGAGAGAAAAAACTCTTAGCAAAGAACTTTCGGTTATATCTAGTCGAGGTACCATAGCAAAGATCTCACCTAAACCATTACACAGGAAGTACTTAGTGAAAAAACAAAGGGAGGCAACCTCGCGGTGATGAGAAAGTGGCTGAAGGCAGACGCTAGATCGGGCCTATTAATATTGCTGATTCATCTTTGAATTTTATCAAGAATCACTAGCTATATAGCAGGAGCATCGGACCATATGTGGCAGCAATATTCTAAGCATGGACGAATGGCAGGTATTAAAGATAGACTCTGGGGAGAAAGAAACGTCTAACCTGATACATTAAACCAATGCAACAGGGTCTTATTCTTAACCTAAAATTTACAAAAATTTACGGCTTTTATTGAGTTGCAAAAGACTATTAAATAGAGGTTGTTAGACTCGGGGGCAGAGAAGTGGGTAAACGAGAAAAGAGAAAGCCTGTTTGTATTAGACATATTTAAAAAAAACAGCGACTTATCTAAAGCTGGGATTTCTGAATTATTACTAGTTAACCTAGGTCGATCAGTGGCTCAGAACGAGAATCGACGAACCGAGTTCGCATTCCGTTACATTCATAAATAATTCTGGAAAAATTATGAATCCATCACTTCCTCGAGAATAGGTTAAATATTAAGGCAGCCTGAACTCTTCAGCCTCAGTTACTAACCGGTTTATAAGAAGAACAACTCTGAATACAAAATTCATCCATGTGTAACAGTACAAATAGGACTAGATTTGGGGTTCAGATATGTTTCTAAAACTAAAACACGATAGATTTCAACAAATCCACTGGAGAGCAAATATCCAGAATGCTGTTTGTGCATCGTTTTAACTAATTTATTCTCCAAACTTCAGACATATATAATTGTTATGGGGAAACACACCTGTTCCTCAGATAATGGTATGACACTTTCATTTAAGTGTCAAAAAGTTGACTGGCGAAATTAATCAAATGAAAATTAATTAAATGAAAATTAATTAAATAATAATTAACTAAATCATTATAATAATTATTTTATTAAACCATTATAAAAATAAGTTCATTCTGGATATATAACATTTTTAAGAACTAGGTGCAGTAAACCGAGGTCATTAAGTATAAAGATATCTAGACCCAAGCGGAAGGCTGACCTATAAACTGTCACTAAAACAAAACACTCTGCAGGTGTAATGGCATGTCAAAAATTACTTCAATTTCAAAATATAAACATATTTTGAGCATGGCAAACAGGTGGGTTGCTTCACCCGGGGATTGAGTGCAAGTATGGCACAAGGTAATAAATCATTGATCAACCAATCACAGGGCCTGCTTCTTGTTAGCCCACCCCTATGACTGCGACTAATTGGCTGATTATCTAAACCAATAGGATGCAACCCAGGGGAATTGTTACGACGATAGCCATTGGCCGGTGATCCCTATTGGCTGACCAACCAGGAGCTAATTATTCGGGATTCGGGCCCATAAATAGAGAACACACAGAGCAAAAGATCGAGTCGGTCATTCTTCGCTACCTAGAACAGAATCCGTTGCCAATGCATACTCCATCAATGACACTGCCTAATTGCAGTTAAGATTTCTTCGAGTTAAAGAAACCTTTTCCGCCAGTCAACTACATTCACCCCTCACTTCGCGGTGTTAGTTTTAACTTGATAAGAAATTATTGTATACCAGTGTAAATAAATGTTTGTTACTGTTTATAACAAACGCTTTTCGTCATTTCTTTGATGGTGTGGCAACTATTCTTCTACTCCGACGCCAAATTCAACACTCCATCGACTGAATTTTATTCATCCCCCTTTCGCGGATCTTAAGAAACAACGTGGACGCGGAAGGGATCAGAGAACATCCAGTCTGGAACATGTGGTAATCACGAAACCATCGGGCAACCTGGTATCGTGAAGATATGGTGCCACAATGGACTCTCCCTCCTATATTAATGGGAGTTAACTGGGAGTTTGGGAAGTCGCTTTTTATTAAATTACGGCTGGTAATGATGATGGTGTGTTGTCTTTGGACGTGATTCTATACACCTGAAGGAACTGTTGTAGGGCTTTTTGAGGGTGTAACCCTAACTCTTTTCAGGCTTCTTTTCAGCATGTCAACGAAATGCTTGGCCTGTCCGTTATGTAATATAACAATCTGGCCCCACCCGAGGAAGGCTGATGCAAGCGAGGGTGTTTCCGGTCGTTGAAAGGAACGGATGTTTGTTTGACCTTATTTCCGGCAGCAGCGGAAATGGCTACAGAGGCAAACAGAACAGGTGTCTCTGAGAATTACGTGGGCGTGCGTGGGCGAGGCAAAACCGGAAGAAAAAGTCCCGGTTCTGGAGATTATAAAAAGACCTCGGCGCACGGATTCGCCAGACTAGAGTAGACCAGAGTAGCAGTAGAGAGAGAGAAACACAACAGATACGACGACACTCCCGTCAACCCATTAGAGGCGCGCTCTCTCAATTCTCTGTCCCCTATTCTACACGATCTCTGTTTGGCGATATATAACCGGCTTAGTCACAGACTTTCAAATTGGTGCCTAAGTGACTTGCTGTTTTGAGACAACAAAACAGTTAGATGCGAGCTGGTTGCCACGGTGACGATTGAAAATTCAACGGACTTAAAACTACCAGATAGAAAGAAAAAAAGAAGACGAAAATATATAGCAGCCGCACGACTATAGACATCAGCCAAGGTAGGTGACTCTTTGATTTGATAGTGTGTGTGTTTTCTGCTCGTGTTTATAAGTCTAGTTAGAAAAAAAAATGGAACAGCGTGCTTTTGCCGATCTGGCCCTAGAGTTGAGAAATGTGGATTGTTCGGTGTCGAACACATTAAGGGTAGAACGGAGGGGGTGCAGGACTATATGCAGAGAGTAGTACGCCTAGCGGAGAGCGCATAGGGGGTTGACGGGAGGAATAAAGTTGAAATATTTACCTATCTGTAAGTATAAAACATCTGAGTTAATGATTTATTTTTTTTGTTAATATTTTACCATATATGTGAAGTGAGTTTACTGGTATGTTGCTTAATTAATCTTACTTTTATTGAGTAAGTGAAATGTAAAATCATGTAAAGGAAGTTTCTTCTACTCTTTAAAGTGGATAATTGGATTAACTTGTTGATAACAATGTTTTCTTTGGTTTGTGCAGTGTTAGGTTTTTTTTTTGATTTCTTTTCAATGACTGTACACTACAAAATGATTTACATTTCTATGTTTGTGAATTATGCTTTTGTGCAGGTTCCCATCAATTCAACATCCTCTGTGAATTTTCATTTATGTGACTTGGGAAATATCTTTTGAAGATATATTAATTTCTGAAAACTAGTAAATACCTTGGAACAGATAGATATGGAAAGATTTAGTGAAGGATATGAAGAACTCCCGAAGAAGTTGACGATAGGAGTCATTGCTGGCATAGTCGGCGTTATGATAATCCTTGGAATAATAGCTAGGAAGCGGATTTTTAAGTGTGAAAGAAGCAACAGTGCTTCGGGAAAGGAAAGGGAGTTATCCGTTGTGAATAGTACTCCGGGATCAACAGGTGTTCAACACTCAAATGTCTCTGCGTTAAACAGAGAGATGTCAACAAATCAGATATGCTTGGATTCGAATCCAGAGGAAGTAGTTCAGGGAATAGAAAACATTGTACAAACTAAGGAACTACGAGTCACGGGTCTATTTTTTAGACTAAATTAATATAGATGAAACCTCTAATCCTCCACAAGTAAATTGCATGCGGATTAACGTTGGAATCATGGTAATTTTCTTCATTTTCTATTGAACATTTCTCGTTCAGACTATGAATGATATGTACGGCAGATAATGGCCATTTTTCTGTGTTCAAACATAGTATGTTTGAAATTAAATTAAATTAAGTTAAATGAAGTTACATGTGTAACAATAAACTCGAGCAGAAACACGCATGGTGTTGGTCAAGGGTCATTTACTCGATGTCAGTTTAGAAACTGGGGCGCGGTTACTGCCTATAATCATGTGGTTATGCATCGAGGCGTCTACGCTTATGGACAGAGTCGAGAAAGAAAATGAACATTTTTAAGAACTTTGCCCAATTCTGTGAAAATGGATATTAAAAAAAAAAAAAAAAAAAAAGAACAATGAAACATCGAGCTGGTAGAACAATTTTCACGATGGACACGAACATTGTTGGGTTGCCGATGTAGGCTCCCCTATATATTTTTTTTGTTGTTTTTTTGTTTCGGCATGCACATGTTTTGTTGTTTTGGCGTGCACATGTTTTATATAATTGTCGGGCTTGTGTGGCGTAGGGAGGAGTGTGAGGGTGTTGCGCTTAAAATGTTCTTAGGTGAACATTTTGGAAAATGGGAGGGCGAGGAATGTAATATAACAATCTGGCCCCACCCGAGGAAGGCTGATGCAAGCGAGGGTGTTTCCGGTCGTTGAAAGGAACGGATGTTTGTTTGACCTTATTTCCGGCAGCAGCGGAAATGGCTACAGAGGCAAACAGAACAGGTGTCTCTGAGAATTACGTGGGCGTGCGTGGGCGAGGCAAAACCGGAAGAAAAAGTCCCGGTTCTGGAGATTATAAAAAGACCTCGGCGCACGGATTCGCCAGACCAGAGTAGACCAGAGTAGCAGTAGAGAGAGAGAGACACAACAGATACGACGACACTCCCGTCAACCCATTAGAGGCGCGCTCTCTCAATTCTCTGTCCCCTATGCTACACGGTTCATCGTCATTAATAAAAATATAACTTATATTTTTATATATATGCGTGTTTGTTGTTTGTCGATATACAACACGTTAGACCTTGGGTTATATGGAGCGATCGTTATACAATTGACTTGGAAGGTCTCACAAAAATTCTCAAAATCGCAGTACGTAAATTGTGTTCCATTGTTTGACACTAAACAATCGTCTACCCCAAAATATGGCAAAGAGTTTGTGTAGGAAGCTGATTACTACTTCTGTAGTGGGATTTCTACATCTAAGGATTTCGGGTCACTTAGAAAAACTATCTACTACTATAAGATTGTAGAATCCGTCTAGGGGCCTGCAAAATCTATATGAATTCGAAACCATAGTCGGTCCAGTTTTGGCCAATGAATGTATTTGATTAGAAGTGCCTTAGCTGCCAAAGCACAGCCTTTTCAGGGTTTTACGATGTTTTCGATATTCTTATCCATGTTCGGCCAGTATACATAACTGCGCAAAAGACATTTCATCCTTGTAATTCCTAGGTGCCAGGTATGGAAATCTTTCAGAATTCTTCTTTGCAGTGTTGTGGGAATAACGACTCGCTCACTATATAACAGTACTTCGTCGCATAGAGAGAAAATATCTGAAAGCCGTTTGTTCTTTTCACAAATTTTGGTTTTGGTTTACCTGATAAACTCATCATTTAGAGAATCTCGTTTGATTTGGTCGGGAGTTACAGAGAGTTTCCTTACTATGTTGCATAATGTGGTTTTAAATTATTCTTCTGTTCGAAAAGAAGCAATCACAGTATCTTCAAACGGTTCTGTGTGTTTCGGTATTAATCTGGGCAATACGTCAGCAAGACAGAGTTTTTTAGGCGGTAGGTACTCCATTTTAAAGCAATAATTTAAAAGGATTGTTCCCCATCTCCGCAGTATGAATGCACAGGCAGATCTTTTTTTAGAACCGAAGATGGTCAGTAACCGTTTATGGTCCGTCTGCAATATTAAATGTCTACTGTGAATGTTGTAGATGTGCTTTGTGGTGCATTAGATATCGGCTCGAACGAGAAACCGGGGAGCCGAGTTCGAATTCCAGCTGAATTCATTGTATTCACTTACGCGCAAATACCCTTGGGAAAGGTATTAATCCGTCTATTCCTTCCAGTTATGGGTTAAATAACAGGACAGATTGGGTTCTATAGCCTTGGTCGGCAACCAGTCTACTGCAGAAAGCAATGGCAACCTACGGCGGGATAATCTTCTGCCCAGGCAGTCATGTCTCTTTCGAGACATGATCGCCCAAGCGTATATCACGTATGGCACTCAACTGACTGACTGAATATAATAGTTGGAAATATAATTAAAATTTGTACTGGGCATAAAGTGAGGGATTAGTTTTCTATTGTTAAGAAGTAATAAACTGATCCCCCTCTAATACTTAATATAATCATGTAATATAATCTATCTCTTCTCTCTCCAGGACAGATTGGGTTCTATAGCCTTGGTCGGCAACCAGTCTACCGCAGAAAGCAATGGCAACCTACTGCGGGATTATCTTCTGCCCAGTCAGTCATGTCTCGAGAGAGACATGATCGCCCAAGCGTGTATTACGTATGGCACTCAACTGACTGACTGTGAATGTACCGGTGAAACTTCGTTCCAGCGAAAATAATCCCTAACGACTCCTTCTCGATTTGCGTGTAATTCTTTTCTGCAGGAAGAAAAATTCTCCATGCATGAGCTATTGGTTTAGGGGATCAATCTGGCATCTTGTGCAGTACATGCCTCAATGCCATACGAGCTGGCGTCGCTGGAAAACTATAATGTCAAAATCTGGGTTATAGTAGGTGAGAAACAAGTCCGACGTCAAGATTTCCTTGATTCCTTGATTTCCATTCTGGTGTCCGCTCGCATTTCTTGTCTTTTTTCAAAAGTTAGTTTAACAGAGTACGCAGGTTATGCATATTCTGTATAAACACCTGGTAATAGTTTGCAATTCCTAAGAAACTTTGTAAGGTAGAGATATCTTCGAGAGCTGGCATGTCCTTGATTGCTGTATTTCGTTCTGAATCTGGTCTGATGCCCTGTTTATTCATATGTTCCACATATTTAATCCTCTCCATAAAGAAGTCGCATTTGGATTCTTTCAATTTGAACCCGTACTTCTGAATTCTTAAGAAGAATTTATGAACATGTTCCTTATGCTGTTCTACATTTTGACTGATCATTAATATGTCATGCAAATATGCAACTGTGAATTCGAGGTCGCTCAGCATAGTATCTATTAACTTTTTAAAAATTGACGACGTAACTTTTACCACGAAATGTGTCGATACAGAACAACTTAGAACAATTTTCCTCCACCAGAATTTAAAGATACGCGTCAGAGGCCGATTTTTTAAAAATATTTCCTTCCATTTAGTTTCGCGAAAATTTCTTCCGGTTTAGGTAAAGATTAATTATTCAATGCGACATTAAGCCCCGTCGAGGAGTCGGCGTAGGCCTTGATCTCATTTTACATAGACGGTAGGTGAACCCCATTGATTGTACACAATTTTTTACAAAACACCCGTTCTTTTTAGTCTGTTGAGTTCTTCGTTTATTTGTGGTAAGGAGGCGAAAGGCACATTTCATTTTTTTCTTAAACACTACACTGGCTGGATCACCTCTTTTAACTCGAGTTTGGCCGTCATCTTATTACACCGACCGAGGCCCACAGGAAAAAAACTTCCGAAAATGTTTCTTTCAAATCTTTTATTAGATCATTTGCCTCGGTGGTCAGGTTTTCAAGTTTTTGGCAAAATGAATTAATTGGCAACTTAATTTTGTTCATCCAGTCGGTGCCGAATACATTTTCTGTGTGCTCTAATACCAGCGTTTTTAGTTTTAACGTCCTCCCTGAAAAGTTACCTTTATGATAAGTTCTCCCTTAAACTTGATTTTCTTGCCTGTCACTGGCCTGGACATTTTTTTAGTTCTTAGCAAGATTGGTTTTCCCAAAATTTTCCAAGTGTATAGATTTATGATTGTTAAATCTGAACCAGAATCCAACTGTAGTTTGATATTTTTATTCAGGATTTGTACTTTCATGTATTTCCTGATGTTTAACCCGTCTTGTTCAAATGGTTTTGTGTTTTTACGTAGCTATTAACCTTTTTTGTCGTTCGACAATGTGAACTTTTGTAACTGACACGGCTACAATTTAGGCACTTTTGAATCCGGTGAGGACAGTCCTTATACCAGTAACCCATAACCGGAAAACGGGTTTGAGGGCACGTTGTCTTGTTTCTTCTATTTTGATTGGTTTGATTTAGAGAGAGAATTAAGTAGTTTTTTTCTTTTTGCGTACTTTTCTTACGCGAGCTATAACAGATTCCTCGACATTTGTATATTTAGTTGGAGTTGCTCAATTCTTTTTTGCTGCTCAAGTCAAGTCTCTTGCCATTTAAGTTCCCGTTAGTTTCGTTGTTCAATTTGGAACTTGAAAAATCGAGCATGGCAGATTTAAATCCGTCCATGTTTGTCCGTGTCTTTTTTTTTAGGACTAAACCGAATACAATCAAAGTGAAATCTTTTCTTTCCTTTGAATTAACAAAAATACTGTAACAAACCGAAATAAAAATTAATTAACTTTAATTTCTTACTCATTCAAGTAATCACGAGTGATTTTTTTTCTATCGAAAAATCATTATTTCTCGTAGTTTAGCGTCTCGCGTTCAAGTTTAGTTTTAGTTAGTTACACATTTTTTCTGTTCGGTTTTCTTTTCTGGATTATCAAGTACTGTTGAGTAGAATAGAATAGACTTCACTATCTTCTATTGCACCCACCATGGAATGGATGCGACACAAGGTCAGTTTTTAGTGGGTTTATCGGCAAACCAAATCGGTACTTCCTCTTTTTCAGATGCCGGTAAATAAACTCAGCCTTCTCCCGAGGGAGAGGTAAAGCTTGTGGTTAGGCCTCCTAGGGTTTGGCACCCCACTGTGTAATTTTCTCAGCTGCATGTTCGTTCTCGTACACACATACAACCAAGCCGTACTCTGCCTGAGGACAGAGACTCAACTGAATGGTGACTCGTATTCCAGCCTCAGCTGGAATAGACTTTTCCCACAAACCAGAAACTGCTGCTTATTTATAGTTGCAAGAGTTCATGTGTGCATGGGTAAATTACCAAAACATAAAGCAATTTCGTTTTGGAGGCATTCACATTTACATTCCATTCCTTGCCCCAGTTAACCAATGATTTTTTGAAAACAGTTACTAGTTGTTTCTTGTCAAACTTGTTACTAAGACAGAAAGGAATACGTGCATTATTAGCGTATTTACCTAATTCGGAACTTATAACATCGGTAAGATCGTTGATAAAGATAAGAAAAAAGGTAAATCTAAGGATAACGCCATGTGAGACCCCTGCATTAATGTGAAATGATCGAGGAGCTTGTCCGTTCAGCACATCCTTCATTACACGATTTGATAAGAACTACTGGATTAAACCACCTATTGAGACTGATGCCTTTTATTAAAATTTACTTCCATTAAAAGATTGCTAATGTCTAAGCAAGCAAAATACTAATAGAAAAGACAGAAGCTCTTAGGATTTTTTAAATTTTGTTATGTCGTGAGTAAGAATAAATAACTCAACAACAGGAATAGGTTAATTGTTGTATTCCGTGAAAATAGTATTTACAAAGATTGTTAGTATCCAATACAAGAATAAGGGTTAATCGTCTCAACCGTCGTAAGACGTAGTATGAGCAATGGGTACTTCCGGGTCGTCACCGGAAGTCTACGCCTGACTTGTCGATTGGCTGCTCGGCACATTCCTACGTAGATGCCACCATTACTTTACATAGTAATGGAATAGTCCATTATAGCCGAATAGGCGCGGGCGTCCCAACAAATTTTAACCTTTCTCATTGAAGAGAGATTTACAGATGCTAAGAGGCCTGAGATAAGGATGTGTCTTCTATTCGACCTTTATAGTAAAGCAATCCTAACGGAAGTAGAATTTCTACCAGCATTCATTATTAGTCTTAACATTAGATATGCGTATGGCATAATGTTAATAAGAGACACAGAAACAAAACAGGTACTGTTAGAAATGACAATAAATGAAAGCAAGAAGAAGGAACCAAACCTCAAGTGAATGAAGACAGAAAGCATGGTAGCAATAAAAAGAAGCAGTGCGAAGCTGGAATTACAAAGCAAACAAGTACAAAATTTTCAATATTTACCAGGTGTTTTAACTGAGAACAAAACGTGAGACACTGAAATCCGAAGTTGGGATTGCAAAGGGTACCTTCTAAAAATATCAAGAAACAAAAACATTTTGTTAGAAACAAAGAAAAGAATACTGAACTGTTATTTAATATCAGTCCTTTTATATGGCAGTGAAGGCTAACAATAACATCTCAAATGCAAAATGAGATTCAAGTAACAGAAATGTGATTCTTCCAAAGAATGTTGAGAATACTGTGGAATGAATATATATACATATATATAATTCCAGGTGAAGAGGCCTTAAGGTTTTATTATTTTGAGTGCCCCGGCATTTATTTTATTATGAACAGTGCTCCATATAATAAGTATTATAGAGCTTAATATATTTGGCCAAATCCCAAAATGAATCTTCGCTCTGATTGGCTGAAAGAAACACACATGTAAATTTTATATATTCCCACATAAATACACAGCAAACCAAAAGGCTTTTGTTATTTAAATGTAAATCATCTGTAAAACTGACATCAAACATTGCCTGACGAAGAGAATCTATCTCGAAACATAGAAATTTCTGCAATGTACAAGTAATTCAAAACTATATATATATATATATATATATATATATATATATATGAGTGTGTGTGTATGTGTTTTTGTGTGTAAGTGCGCGTGTAGGTGTCTGTATAAGTGTATGTGTATCTGTGTATATGTGTATATATATGTATGTGTGTGTATGTGTGAGTGTGTATATATGTGTGTGTATGTATATGTGTGTATGTTTGTGAATATGTGTATGTGTGAGTGTGTGTATGCGTGTATGTGTGAGTGTGTGTATGTGTGTGTGTGTATGTGTGAGTGTGTGTATGTGTGTATATGCATGTGTGTGTGAATGTGTGTGTGTATGTGTGAGTGTGTGTATATGTGTGTATGTATATGTGTGTATGTGTGTATAGGTGCGAATATGTGTATGTGTATGTGTGTATGTGTGAGCGTGTGTATGTGTGTGTATGTGTGAGTGTGTGTGTATGTGTGTAGATGTATGCGTGTGTGAATTTGTGTATGTGTGTGTGTGTGTGTGTATGTGTGTGTGTTGAACATATGGATCGGAATCCGACAAGATAGTAGAAAAAGAAAGCATAAATAGTAAATATATATATATATACAATGTAGTTTCTGTCTCTTTGAAGTGGTTTTCATGTTCAGACAAAATGAGCGAAATATATGGATCGGAATCCGACAAGATACCGAAAAAGAATGAACAGAAAATGTGTCTCAAGCATTTTTCACTTTTATCAAAACTTCTTGAAAGAACGAGAGTAAAATTAAACCAACAACAAAAAGACACTAGACGATTCTTAATTCTTATTGGTCAGATTTGTGTCACGTGTATTAAAGCAACAGATAATAATAATAATAATTATTATTATTTTTTATATTTTTAAATGTATGTGCGTGGAATATTTTGGATGGTAAAGTGTACAGTAGTTAATGTGTAATTTTTATAGAGAAATGCTTGTATGTTTAGGTATATACTGGACGGTATTTTATTTAAGTCTATTTAAATCCATTTCACTTTATTTTTTATGATAACACCCAATGTATATCCATGTGACATCTGGTAATGACATCTGGTAATGTGACATCTGGTAATGGCCATTGCGACTTCTACTAAGTGACAACTTATACGCAATACCATTTCCAGATCCCTATATTAACTCTCTGAACGCTGGTAATAGATGAAGAACTCTCAAACCCTACACATCTGAATATAACTCCCCTGTTTCATGGGTAGGACAAGCTCTGTAGTCTTGGCCGACAGTCGTCCAAGATATGGTATCTTGACCAAAATTACGCCTTGGCGGTCTAGGTTAAAACTCAAGAAAAGAAAAGAAAAATCAACAAATACTCATACTAGATCGGCCATCACCCGGGTTAACAAGGGCCGTGTCTTTCAGAGAGGAACCAGTCTGAAGCCGTAAAAACTGTCACTAGAACAAACTCATGTAACAATGATGAGACCCCTGGTCTCCAAATCAGGGATATTCGCAACCTTGGACCAAGACAGTCAATGACAAATCAATTAATAAAAATAAAGCGAACGAAATAAACGTAAAAAGATTATCAAGAAATCATGACAGACTTTTTCACCGCAATCGAAAATCCTCAAAAGAACATCACGAATCACAAATACCAAATACGGAAAACTATGGTAGAAACTGGAATAAGACCCTATCTCAACCTAAATATCTTTTACTAGCAGTATAGCCCGGCGTTGCTCGGGTGTAATGGAAGCTTTAAAACTAATCCATGGTCCTGGAGCTCAGACTCTTTGGACGTTGGCACAAAAGATTAAAAAGCAATAGTTATTTCCATTTAAAGTGAAACCACAGACTGAAAGAAAAATGAATGGATGTAAGTCAAATTTTGATTTCCTGGTATCGATATCAAATAAGACTTTTTCGTCGTAAACTGAATTTTGAAGGCTAAATAACTCCTCTGAGTAAATGGTATCATGGCTGAGACTAAAAACTACAATTATACATACTTAGAGGCAAACCCGAAGCAAAAACTAAAATAAAAGGGCTGAAAAAATACAGATATACAGGCAGATAAACAGACATACACACAAACATCTTGCCATATATATATATATATTATCGATTTGCTGCACTATTGTAAGAACTGCAATGTTGAAACTTCTGAATATCGTTTCTTATGTCTTTGTCTGTGAGTGTATCAAATTTCATTAGAATCGGACCACTCCTTCTATAACCCGATTTTTTCGATTACTGATTTTCGATATTTATCGGGGGTACCTCGAGACAAAACCTAACTAAGAACACTCGCAGACGCTTATAATACAACTGTGTAAATTTTCAAGAAAATAGGTTCAGGCGTTTCGGAGTCTATAGGTAACGGACACACACACACACACACACACACACACACACACACACATACAAAGTTCCATTTATAAATAACTTTAGATAACGTCCGCAGCGTCAGCGTGCGAAATAAAATCTCTCAAATGCAGAAATAATACAGATGAAACTAAATATAAGGCAGACTACAAGAATCCATCACTTCAAAAAAATAATAAAATGATGGTGGAAATAATTAGTATGACAGGAGCTGAGGTAAAAAATAAAATAAATGAGATACGAAATAATAATCTTTCATCTAATAAAACTGAAGAATCTACCAGCGACATAACTGCAGATGTACAGATTATGTCACTGAATATAAATCAAACGACATTATGGAAGAATTTCTTGAAAAAGTAAACAGAGGTGAAATCACCGAAGCGGAAAACCACATCCTTCAAATACTCAGCAGTGTAACTCGCACACAAATTTCAGACAGACACCGGCTCCTATAATTTCATATAACAAAATCGGATGAACATATTGTGCCAGCATATAATGCTGTACTGCAACCACTATTAACGGACAAACCACTCTGAAAGATAACCGAAATAAATAATGTCATATAAGCAACAACTTCAGTATCTGCTGGAAAGCTTGGTGTCAAGACATAGAAAATATCAAACAGTAGATTAAAGAGCCAACTGAGAAAGCACAATTAAAACGAGATACAGAGAAAATCATGTTTCAACGCACAAATGCAGGTCAAGCGGAGATATAAAATTAAATTACTAAATTAAATTCCACAAATCACAGAAATACTTAAATAGAAACTGCAATTAAAAGCACATATTGTAACACTATTTCTGCATGTGGAAAAAATGTAATCCTAAGTTCAATACGACGGAGCGAAAGAAATTATTACCAGTGGTATTGTTGATTTCGCAATATGAGTCGCGTTAAAGAAAATAGAAAATTTGTGGGACAAACTTGTAAAATCTGAAAAACAGAAAAACTAGCTGAAAATTGAAGATAATAGAAAGGAAAAATATATTTTTTGCATTGTTTATTCAAAAGTCGACCAGAAGCCTTGGTTTTTCGGGCGGTAGAAGTGAAAAATAGAGATATCCAAAACAAGACTGTCAAAATATATACTTGTATAATTGTAAAATCTGAAAAACAGAAAAACTAGCTCGAGTTAGAAATATCTATAAAATACTTGTATACTTGTAAAATCTGAAAAACAGAAAAACTAGCTCGAGTTAGAAATATTTATGAAATACTTGTATACTTGTAAAATCTGAAAAACAGAAAAACTAGCTCGAGTTAGAAATATTTATAAAATAATTGTAAAATCTGAAAAACAGAAAAACTACCTCGAGTTAGAAATATTTATAAAATACTTGTAAAATCTAAAAAACAGAAAAACTAGCTCAACTTAGAAATATTTATAAAATAATTGTATACTTGTAAAATCTGAAAAACAGAAAAACTAGCTCGAGTTAGAAATATTTATAAATAATTGTATACATGTAAAATCTGAAAAACAGAAAAACTAGCTCGAGTTAGAAATATTTATAAAATACTTGTAAAATCTGAAAAACAGAAAAACTAGCTCAAGTTAGAAATATTTATAAAATACTTGTAAAATCTGAAAAACAGAAAAACTAGCTCAAATTAGAAATATTTATAAAATACTCGTAAAATCTGAAAAACCGAAAAACTAGCTCGAGTTAGAAATATTTATAAAATACTTGTAAAATCTGAAAAACAGAAAAACTACCTCGAGTTAGAAATATTTATAAAATACTTGTAAAATCTGAAAAACAGAAAAACTACCTCGAGTTAGAAATATTTATAAAATACTTGTAAAATCTGAAAAACAGAAAAACTAGCTCGAGTTAGAAATATTTATAAAATACTTGTAAAATCTGAAAAACAGAAAAACTAGCTCGAGTTAGAAATATTTATAAAATACTCGTAAAATCAGAAAAACCGAAAAACTAGCTCGAGTTAGAAATATTTATAAAATACTCGTAAAATCAGAAAAACCGAAAAACTATCTGAAATGTGAAGATAATAGAAAGGAAAAAATATATATTTTGCATTGTTTATTCAGAATCTTGGGTTTTCGGCCCGTGGAATTGAAAAATAGAGATAGCCAAAACAAATCGTCAAAAAACCTTTTATGAGATTAAAAAGGTTAAAAGCTTTAACTATGGGAATAAAAACGAATTATATATCTCACTGTAGTTAAAAATTTCCAAACTTGATTTGCTGACGTCATCAGTTGAACGAAGAAGAGGAAGAGGAAAAGAAATTACGTCAATGACAAGGTAGCAAATTTTTGGCTTTATCATTCGTCATCAATCCATGAAACCCTTGCACAAAATTTATGAATCCTAGAATCGATCACTGAAGTTATTACAAACCACGTGCTAAAAACGAAGGAAATAAATGGTGCGAAAAAAATGATGGGCCAATAACATGTCTCCCCTAACGAAATGTACCTATTTCTTTCTCAATGGAAACGACATTTTTCTCTTGGAACAGAAGGGATATTGATGGTTTCATTTGGTTGAGAAGATCAACAAAACTATAAACAAAACAATTCTGGAAAGTTTCCAGAAAAGAGGTAGAAATCTCAGTACAGCATGGATAGATTATCATAAAACCTTTGATAATGTGTCACACTTGTGAATCCTTAATGCTTTGTAAATGTAAAAAAATCTCATTACTTATAATGAAGTTCCTTAAACACAGTATGGCATTTTTTTTTTTAATCGTATCACCCCCAGCAAGGCGGTAACGCCACTGATGTGCAGGGGGCTACGTAATAGTGAAAAGATCGGAAAAGAGAAAGCCGGAAACCATATCCTAAACAGGGAACAAGGGATGAGCATCTTAACCTGTTCAATAAACATGGGTGGAGTGTGAACCGGGCGATAGATAGATTTATCTACTCCAATTGAAAAAAAAACAAAACAAAACAAAACAAGAAAACAAAGTGAGAAGATTGGGAAAGAGAAAGCCGGAAACCACATCCTAAACAGGGAACAAGGGATGAACCTCTTAACCTGCTCAATAGACATGGGTGGAGTGTGAACCGGGCGATAGATAGATCTATCTACTCCAATTGAAAAAACAAAAACAAAAGAAAACAAAGTGAGAAGATTGGAAAAGACAAAGCCGGAAACCACGTCCTAAACAGGGAACAAGGGATGAGCCTCTTAACCTGTTCAATAGATATGGGTGGAGTGTGAACCGGGCGAGAGATAGATCTATCTACTCCAATTGGAAGAAAAAAACAAGAAAACAAGGTGAGAAGATTGGGAAAGAGAAAGCCGGAAACCACATCCTAAACAGGGAACAAGGGATGAGCCTCTTAACCTGTTCAATAGATATGGGTGGAGTGTGAACCGGGCGATAGATAGATCTATCTACTCCAATGTGGAAAACATTATACCTTAATTACACCAAAGACACTGACACTTCCAACTGCCTGAATATTTGACGAGGGATCTTTTTTTTAATCATAGCACTCCGAGCAAGGTGGTAACGCCACTGATGTGCAGGGGGGCTACATAAGAGTAAAAAGATTAATTAGAAGAGAGTGAAGAGGAAGATGAACCAGTTAGAAAGGAGCAAGAGAAGGATGGGTGATGACAATTGCGAAGGTGGAGAGAAAAGAAAGGATATACAGGGCGGTGTGGAAAGAACTAGGGTCAAGTAGTTAAGAGATGAGTATTGACCTTGCATTTAAATTTCTAGAGATTGTAGACGTCAGGAAAGCAAGAATAAGGAAGCAAGTTCCACAGGCGGGAAGTGCGAGAAATGAAGCTGAAAGAGTAGAATTGTCGTCTGCATTTGGTTGATCTAACTGTGAATGGGTGAGACCCAGATACTAGTCTGGTTGCACGAGTAAACACCTATTGCAAAGGTACCAGTGACTTAAGTTCGTTGATGCAGAAGCCATGGAAGTATTTATAGAAAAGACAAAGGGAAGCCACATCTCGGTGGGAAAATGGCTGTAGTCGAGCCGCCAAGTCGGTACCTATCACATTACTGATTCTCCTTTGGAGCCTGTCAAGAACACGGAGATGTACAGCGGGGGCACCAGACCATATATGACAGCAGTACTCCATTCGCGGACGAATGGTTGATTTGTATATATGCAGGATGGTTTCAGGTTGGAAAAACATCCTGTCCTGACACAGTGACCCAAACTTCCTAGCAGTGGATTTAGCTATTGACTCAATGTCATAGTTCCACTTGAGATCAGAAGAGAGGCTAAGAGTATTAGATGTGACACAAGGTCGAAAGTATGGGGCACCCAGTAAGGATCGAACTCACTACTCAATTCTAACAGTTTCTATAAATAAAGATTACGGCATGACAGAGTGGGAAAATATATGCACTGGAAAATCTGCATTTTTTCTGGAAAGGACACTGCAAGAAATTGGTATGAACACCACCCAGACACGGTTACGGAGACAGAACCCGTAACAATTTTATGCGACTTACAATACACACAGAATAATCATAGCTTATCACCCAGACATTGTGATCAAAAATAACCAAAAGATAATGTGCCTTATTATTGACATGCTAATCCTTGAAGATTGTAATGTATTATCGAAAATCTTCAAAAAATGAAATAAACGAACCTTGAAATCGAAATCCACAAAATTTTGCATAGAAGAACATCAATAATTGTATTTTGAGTTCTCGTATTGATTGGAAAAGGTTTATATAGAAACATTGAATGGATTCCTGGTAGCCCAAGCCTTAAAGAAATACAAAATATTATACTCACAAGTACAGCCCACACTAAACGACAAGCTTTGTCTATGTAAATTATGTGTGATCTTTTTTTCCTTAAAAATCACAGTGAAAAATGCCATGATGCCATTTCTGACCATAAATCTCTGCTTGGGACCCAGAAAAATAGTATACACCAGAAACCAAAGTATGTTATAATAATAATAATAATAATAATAATAGTTTTTCAGCTGAATACATCTACCACCACTGCTAGCATTGCTACTTTCACAGAAGAGCTTTGGCATTTTCCTGTCTATACTTAAAATGTAAAAATCGATATTTTGTCTTAGGCTATTATTACTATTATTTCGGCTAAATATGTTTCTTTTCAGTCCTCATTTAATAATAATAATAATAATACCTAGGTGTAAATAATAATAATAATAATAATAATAATAATAATAATAATAATAATAAAGTAACTACAGGGGCCCGACAATATTTTTCGGACACTTTAGTATTCGACTTTCCGAGTACCATAGAGTGGCGAAATTCCTTCAATAGAATAGCATAAACATATAAAGACAATACCTGTAATAAAAATGGAAGAAAATCGATTAGGTAAGGAAAAATATTTATTTTTCATCACTTTTTACAAAACACACGCGACATTATTTTTCGGACATCTTTGAAAAGCTGTTAATAGTCTGGAATATCACCTTTCTTCTCAATAACTTTTATCAATCTCTCTTCATTATGATCAAGCATATGCACAATAACATCTCTACGTGTTTCTATTAGTTGTTTTTTGGCATCTAGTATCCGTTCCCATAGTTGAGCCTCTTTCGTTATTTCAGGTCCATCATAGACAAGTTGCGCAAGCATTTCCCAAACATTTTCTATTAAATTTAGATCTGGGCTTTTTGCAGGCCATTCCAAAGTAGTCATATTCACTTTAGCCATCTATTCTTTCATGAGTTTTGACACATAGATGCTGCAATTGTCTTGCTGTAGAACGAAATCATTCCCTATCTTTCTTCTTATCCTTGGTAGGGCTTTCTCGTCCAGCAACTGTTTGTAGCTTTCGCTGTTCTGTCGTCCTTTCAGCCACTCCAACCATATATTTCCATTAGCAAAGATCATACCCCAAACCATAACTCCTCCTCCCATCTGTCGTTTGTTCAGTACAGCAGGCTCACCCCTTCTCGACCAAGTACACCATCCATCGGGCCCATCAAACTTGAAACGCTTCTCATCAGTAAATATAACCTTCTTAAAGTCAACATGCTTTGTTAACCACCTTTTAGCACGCTCCAGTCTTGCTCCTTTGTGTTTCTTTGTTAGAGTAATTTTTTTCTTAGCCTTTGCATACTTCAAACCAATCCTATGCAGCGTTCTTTGTACTGTTCGGACGTTTACATCCAATTCACATTTCTCCTTCACTTTTCTTGCTGTAACTTTTTCTCCAGATGTCAAAAGCCGTGTCACAGTTCTCTTCATTCTCCTTTCAGTCCTCTTGCCAATTGATCTTTTCCGTCCTCTCTTCTTTTTCCGCTCGGAGTTTGTCTTCAGCATGTATTCGACCGTTGATTTCGACAGCTTCAAATCCATGGCGATCTTTCTGATGCTGAGGCCATCATCCCGCTTCTTCCGTGCCAAACAAACGACTTCTTTTGAATGCATTTTACCTCATAAAACTTAATTGTTTTGCCAGTAAAATAGAACAGTTAATTGATTCTAATGATGACAGCTAAGTGTACAAGCAGAAAATTTGTATACAGCAACATAGACATGAACGTAGCTCTTAATAAAATAGGATTTTTTGTCATGTCCGAAAAATAGTGTCGCGCAAGTTTTCGCAAAAATCACAAAAAACTAAAATTATCAAAGCCAAACTAAAAAAATGATTACACTAGTAGTGGATTTTCACTCCTAAACTACGTACTTACAATCTCAAAAGTTTTTGGTACTAGTAACCACCTTGAAGTACTTTTTTCAAAGTGTCCGAAAAATATTGTCGGGCCCCTGTAAGTGTAAATGAGAGTGAAAGAATTCACCACAAAAAAAAACGAAAAAAATAGTGCGTAAAGAGTACTATAGAAGGCTACGACTGATATTAAAAACTGAATTGAATTTTCAGAACAGAATTATGGCCATTAATAGCCTTGCAATCCCAGTTGTCCAATATAGTTTCAACATCTTAAACTGTACTCTAAACGACATCAGGCAAATGGATTCTAAAACAAGAAAACTTCTTTCTAAGCATAAGATTCATCATCCAAAGGCTGATGTAGACCGTCTATACATACCCCGTAAACAAGGTAGAAGAGGTCTTATTCAGCTAGAATTGTCATACAAAACAACAACTATTGGCTTACTAACATACATAAAAACAACAAAGAACTGGATGATACAATTAGTCAAACAACATGAAAAAAGAAAGAGAAAATATTCAATAAAAAAAGAAGGCAGTAAATACAAACAAGATTTACATTTAGTAGATTCTGTAGAAAAGCAAAACAGAAACCAAGAACCAACTATTGCGGCAAAAAATATGAAAAAGAAAGCCAAGGATAAAGTTCTTGAACAGATGAAACAACGCTGGTAAGACAAACCTCTGCATGGCCAATATCCAGAACGTGCTAATAGATAAAGTTAATACTCATCGATGGTTACTTTCAAGCAATTATTATACATAATAATGTTGATCCAAAATGCAGGTTCTGTAATAAATACCAAGAAACAATAGACCATCTAATCTCAGGATATTCTGTACATGCCCCAAATGAATATAAAAATCGTCACGATAGAGTAGGGCAATATTTACACTGGACAATGTGCAAACACTATGGAAAATCTGCAAACAAACACTGGTATGAACATCACCCAGCACCTGTTACAGAAATAGAAGATGTCACCATTCTATGGGATTATACAATCTATACAGACAGAAAAATTGAAGCAAATAGGCAGGATATTATTGTTAAAACCAAAAAGAAAAAACTTGTTTATTAATTCACTAGCAGTATAGCCAAGCGTTGCTAGGGTGTAATGAAAGCTTATATATATGTTATCGATTTTCTGCACTATTGTAAGAACTGCAACCTTGAAACTTCTGAATATCGTTTCTTATGTCTTTGTCTATGAGTGTATCAAATTTGATTAAAATCGGACCACTCCTTCTATAACCCGATGTTTTCGATTATCGATTTTCGATATTTATCGGGGGTACCTCCACACAAAACCTAGCTAAGAACACTCGCAGATGCTTATAATACAATTGTGTTAATTTCCAAGAAAATCGGTTCAGCTGTTTCGGAGTCGAAACACACACACACACACAAACACACACACATACATACACACACAGAGAAAAAGTTCCATTTATAAATAAGTTTAGATATGGCTTGTCCAACGGATTTTAATATTGCAACTAAGGAATTCGAAAAACTGTCAAAATATAAGAACCTGGAAATTGAAATAGAAAAATGTGGAAATTGAAAACAAGTATCGTACCAGTGATAGTGGGTGCACTTGGAATGATAAAAAATGGAACAAAAAATCACATTGAAACAATCTCTGGAAACCCCTGCTTAAGAGATATACAAAAAATTGTTTTGTTAAGTACAGCCCACACATTAAGGAGAACTTTGTCTATGTAACGCTAGGAATATTAGGGGAGATAGAAAAAACATTAAATGGAACCATAACAAAACACCACGACCTGCAGTCTTCCCGCAGACTTGGTAGGTATGGGACCATTGCATAAATCAATTTATAATGAAAAATGACATAATAATAATAATGTAGAAATACTAATCTACTGAGAATAATAATATTAATATAAGTAAATAAATAAATATAAATACTGAATGTGTTACAAATCGCTTAACATCAGAATTTCTGAAAATAGTGTGCATATGTTTCCCCTGTTTTACCCGTGACGTTACCAAGACAAAGTATCCCTCAAAATATCCAGAATATATCGGGTACTATGCAAAAAGTATTGCCTCGCGTGTGCTGAAAAATGGCACGAGCATTTACCACTTTCAGCTACTGAGAATAAACAAGTAAATCTCATTTGAGATATGACCATCTTCAATGACAAGCGCTTGAAGAGGAATCGCTCTGTTATCAGAGTTGTGCACAAGAACAACCGTGAATGTATGCTGAAAGACGTAGTAGGGGTATCTTGGGCTGAGAACATCGTGATGGCAGAGCAGGCAAAAATACAAACTTACCAAGACCCAACAGGGTAATTCTGAGAAGTACAGCCTGCAGCAGTTTAAGTTATTCTGGCGCAGTCGGGACTATTTCCGGGAATTACTTAGCCTGTGTATCTACCAGAGCCTCCCCACCAAGGTGGGTTGTGACACATGGCCATAGACCTCGCATATGCCGGGTCGGGCTCTCGTTTAATTATCCCAGACTAGAGACTGACCTTCGGCATAGCCTTGTTTGAAGGCGGAAAGTTCGATGAAGTCAAACTTGATCAAGTCTCGCAGGGCGCCTAAGGGAAAACCTGACATAACTGAAATGCAGAAGTGGTAGAGCTGCTTGAAACAACTTGGAATATTCTACAAATAATTTCATGGCTTCTGCTCCGATGGACCTAGCTCACTGGTGCCTCCTATATATAAATTTACTCGAGCCACAAGATTAGAAACTAGGTTCAACCCTTTTACTGTGAAACCAAGAAATTGTAAACGCAAATTCTACTCCATCAGCCTTTTTTCTTGCACTTCCCGCCTGTGGAATTCCCTTCCGTTTACTTGCTTCCCCGACAGTTAAATCTCCAAGAATTTAAATGTAAAGTCAATAGTCATCACTTATATCACTAACCTGCATCCTCTCTCTCTCTCTCTCTCTCTCATGCTCCTTTCTCCGTCCATTCCACTCTCATCAGTACTCTCATCTTCTCTTGCCCACTTCCTGACCCCCTTATAACCATTCTCTCTTTCTCATAACTTTCGTCTATGTAACCAGGTGCTTAAATGTAAAATATAGTCATCTCCTATCTTATTAACATGCATCTTCTCTCTTATGCTCCTTTCTCCGTCCACTCCACTCTCATCAGTATTCTCATCCTTCTCTTACCCACTTTCTGACCTCCTCCTATAACCTGTCACTCTTTCTCATAACTTTCCTCCTATGTAATACCCTGCAAAACAGTGGCAGTAAAATACCTTGCTTAGAGCGATATGATTATAAAAAAATTCTATACTATTATAATGTGGGTATAAAGTGGGGGATCAATTATACATTAAAATCAATATATAATTTGATCACTCACTTTATGGGCTTAGGAAAGTTTTCTGACTGTAAACTACTCGTAGGAGTAGAGGTATAACCTGCATTACTCGGTCGAAACATCCACGAATCGGAGAGGATATCTAATAATAATAATAATATATAATAATAATAATAATGATAATACTAATAATGATAATACTACTAATAATAATAATAAATGGATTCTAAAACAAGAAAGATTCTTTCTAAGCATAAGAATGGATTCTAAAACAAGAAAGCTTCTTTCTAAGCACAAGATGCATCATCAAAAGGCTAATGTAGATCGTCTATACATATCCCGTAAACAAGGTGGAAGAGGTCTTATTCAGCTAGAATTGTCATACAAGACAACAACTATTGGCTTACTAACATACATAGAAAACAACAAAGAACTGGATGATACAATTAGTCAAACAACATGAAAACAGAAAGAGAAAATATTCAATAATAAAAGAAGGCAGTAAATACAAACAAGATTTACATTTAGTAGATTCTGTAGAAAAGCAAAACAGAAGCCAAAAACCAAATATTGTGTCAAACAAAAAAAGTTAAAATGAAAGCCAAGGATAAAGCTCTTGAACAGATGAAACAACTATGGTATGACAAACCTCTGCATTGCCGATATCCAGAACGTGCCAATAAATCCAGTGTTGATAAAGTTAAAACTCATCGATGGTTACATGCATCGAGATTAAAGTCTGAGACTGAAGGCTTTATTTTTGCAGCACAAGACCAAAGTGTTTTCACTAGGAACTTTCTGGCAAATATTATACATAATAATATGGATCCAAAATGCAGATTTTGTGATAAACACCAAAGAAACAATAGACCATCTAATCTCAGGATGTTCTGTACTTGCCCCAAATGAATATAAAAATCGCCACAATAGAGTGGGGCAATATTTACATTGGACAATGTGCAAACACTATGGAAAATCTGTAAACAAACACTGGTATGAACATCACCCAGCATCGGTTACAGAAATAGAAGATGTCACCATTCTATGGGATTACACCATCTACACAGACAGAAAATTGAAGCAAATAGGCCGGACATTATTGTTAAAAACCAGAAGGAGAAAACTTGTCTATTAATTGATATGGCTTGTCCAGCGGATGGTAACATAGCAACCAAGGAATTTGAAAAACTGTCAAAATATAAAAACCTGGAAATTGAAATAGAAAACATGTGGAAATTGAAAACAGGAGTTGTGCCAGTGATAGTAGGTGCACTTGGAATGATAAAAAAATGGAACAAAACAACACATTGAAAGAATCCCTGGAAACCCCAGCTGAAGAGATATACAAAAAATTGTCTTATTAAGTACAGCCCACACACTAAGGAGAACTTTGTCTACGTAACGCTAGGGATGATAGGGGAGACAGAAAAAACATTAAATAGAGCCATAACAATACGCCACGACCTGCCTTGGTTGGTAGTGCGACCATAGCAGAAATCGAAATATGATGAAAAATGACATAATAATAATAATAATGGCCTCATAGTCATAGATAGTCTTTGGATGCGTACAAGAAATAATCGTTTGCGTAAATACTTTGATGGCTCAATTTTATTATTACTGAGTGGTTCTTCTTCATCCTATTGTTGATTTTTATCCCATTGTTCTCTGGCAAAGATCGATTTCCTATTGCTACTCTAAAGGTCGGAATATGCCCGACCTACCACATTAGAATAAAAAATAAGTCGGAAAGAATAACGAATGCTTAAATATTAATAATGAAAAATATTTCACCTATGAATTTAGATTTCTTAAAAAGCTTTCAAGACGGTGAAAGTCAAATTTTCGCCTCCGTGTAACAAAGAAAGTGAATCAGTCATCGAATCCAAAGAAATTAATCAATATTTCAATGATTTCAGATGATGGAAAGTTTAGACTTAGAAATAAACGTCACATTTGTTAAAAAGAAAAGAAAAAGAAAGAAAATTGTGTGACCTCTTGAAACAGTTCGATCATTAAACTATCGATGATTTTTAACGTAGACATTAAATGAGTACAAATAAGAAAAGCAGTTCGGGTAAAGTTTAAATAAGGCTAGCAGCAAAACAAAAGTCAGATCTTTTTCTTTTCTTTTATCAATAATTTGGGGAATAATGATCAATGATCATATTTATTTGATCTTAGTGAGAAATTGGTATGATAATTGAGAAGTTTAAGTCGTTGTTATAATTTTTTAACGATCGATACACCGTTTGATTGGTTGAAATTGTCAAGCGGCATATCAACCACTACGAGTTATTTAATGACGAAATATTAATATTTTGAACGCAGTTGCATGCCTTCAACTAGAGATAAATATAGTATTGATAACTTTACTATGAATGTTTATTGTTGGTCATTTTACTACAAATACTAGTAGTATAGCCCGGCCTTGCTCGGGTGTAATGAAAGCTTTAAAACTAATCCATGGTCCTGGAGCACAGACTCTTTGGACGTTGACACGAAAGACTAAAAAGAAATAGTTGTTTTCAGTTAAAGCGAAACCGTAGACTGAATGAAAAATGAATGGATGTAAGTCAAATTTTGATTTCCTGGTATCGATATCAAATAATTTTGAAGGTTAAATAAGTCTTCTGAGTAAATGGTATCATGGCTGATACTAAGAACTACACTTATACCTACTTAGAGCCAAACCTGAAGCAAAAACTAAAATAAAAGGGCTGAAAAAAATACAGACATACAGGCAGATGAACCGACACACACACACAAACATCTTGCCTTTTTTATATACATATTATCGATTTTTTGCATTATTGTAAGAACTGCAACCGTGAAACTGCTGAATATCGTTTCTTATGTCTTTGTCTATGACTGTATCAAATTTGTTTAAAATCGGACCACTCCTTCTATAACCCGATTTTTTCGATTATCGATTTTCGATATTTGTTGGGGGTACCTCGACACAAACCCTAGATAAGAACACTCCGATACTCTTATAGTACAACTTTGTAAATTTTCAAGAAAATCGGTTCAGCCGTTTCGAAGTCTATAGGTAACAGACACACACACACACAAACACACAGACACACACACAGACAAAGTTCCATTTATAAATAAGTTTAGATTTAGATATTCTGTTAGTGTAGTTTTATACTTTCTTACTGTTTTGGTCAGATATTTACTATTTTCTCTAAGCTTGGATCCTAACAGATGCTACTACTTCCGTTCTGAGTGGATCTGGAAACAAGAGCAATTAAGAGGTGGTCCCATACTCCTCAAACTTCCAATCTCACAATCAGGGGCCTTACTGCCAGATGTAGTTTATCGTCATACCCAGGATTTCGATACGCCGGCTCTTGAGAGCAGACAAGTGATGTGAAAATGCGCCTTGCTTTACAAGGTTGTTTTTCACCGACGTCATAGATCAGTGTTCTAACGCAGCTGTTTTTTGTTTTTTTTAATGAAACTGCTTCAAAATTTGCACAACGCATTATCTCTCCTGCCTCCATCAGGGAATTCCGAAATTAACCCTTTATTTAATCACTGCCTGTTTCTCGGGGAGATCTCATCTAGTTCTTAAATTTAATACCCCTACGTTATTACTCGTCCTAGTACGTCCTGCCCTGTTCGCGATCTGAACTCACAATTAATTTGTCAAATTCACGCTTTAATCCGTAGGACAATTCTCTGTGAAGAACTTTGATTCGTAAACCTAACCTGCCTGCACGCTGATGAGTACTACTGTTACAGGTTTTCATGCTTGACTGCACTCACCAAATGTAAAAAGAGTAAATAATGAATTCAAACAGAAAGCCGGGAACGAGCACAATGGCCACAACGTTGCGTTAACTGCAACAAACATGACGACAATTGTCCAAATGTAACAAGTGTAAATAATGAATTCTGACAGAAAGCCGGGAATGTTTCTGTGAAGAAGTTATCATTAATTACATTACTGCCATAGTGGAACATCCTGCCATACACGAGAATGGAATGCTCCAGACTATAAAGAACGGTGACAATAGGCACGAAAAAGCGCAAACGTCTTAGGCACTTGTCTGACGACGCTATGACACTGTCAGCACTCTGCTTCCGAGCAGAGAGCACAAACCCAGTCGTGGTTCCGCCGAAGGGTAGAACCACGACTCGGTAAAAATAAACAGACATTTTTTTGGCCCGGCTATATGGCCGGGAATACCCTCTATAAAATGACCATGTGTCACATTCAGCCTTGCGTGGGAAGGCTAGTAAATACAGCAAACGTCTTAGGCAGCAGACGTCACTAGACGGCTCTATGACACTGTCAGCTCTCTGCCTTCGGGTAGAGCGCGCTCTCTGCTTCCGAGCAGAGAGCAATAACCCAGTCGTGGTTCCGCCGAAGGGTAGAACCACGACTGGGGAATAATAGACAGACATTTTTTGGCCGGGCTATATAGCCCGGAAAGCCCAGTTATAAACTGACCATGTTTTACATGTTGCCCTTACTGGGAGGGACAGCTAAATAATGCAAACGTCTTATTCTCTATTGGATAGTTAATTCCGCTCCTACTCGTTGATTGCTTATCTGTATTTTATTGTCAATTGTACAGTAGTACAATAAATCCGTTATACCGTATTCCTGTGTCGAGCACCATTCTTCCACTAATCTTTACACTGATATTCCTTTCCGGGATATATCACATTCAGACAAATATCTTCATCTTTTTTGTTATTGCCACAAAGGGACGTTCTTTCCAATGAAGAATTATTTCCCGCGCGTGTACGGACTCTGCTTTTTCCGCTATTCTGTACCAACTCTGCTCTTTACGTTATCCTTCGTACCTTGCTGGAGTGGCATGATTTCTTGATTGATAATCCTGGTGGGAACTGCTTCATATCCTTATGTCTGCATAGAAATGTCAGGTTGTTAAGCATCTGTGCTAATTTTTGATGAAGCTTTTGCAAATGCCTCCATTTCCACATTACATGAGGCACATACTATTTTGGCAATTTCTTTCTGTGAAAGGTGACGACACTAGTCCGAGTGTAAATATTGTAAATATTTTGATTTTTTTTTGAATAGCTGACTTAAGAACTGGTGAATACATCACATTAAAATAATTTCCCAGCCCAGATGTGACCCATTTATAAATTGAGGAAGGAGGTTGTCCTGGAACAAAATTCTAGTTAAGTCTTTCTTTCAATGTTTCATTCAAAGGAACCAATCTCTCAGTGTCTTGATGCGCAACAAGTTTATCCAGGTTACAGCAAATGGCAAGAAATAAAGCTCTTATGAAACCAAATGAACATAAAACTAATTAACCCCGCCCACTCAAAATAATCCTTTTAGTTGGATGTTCACCTGGATCTAGATACAATTTTCTTTGATTTGGACGTTTTACTAAATCTATGTTTGACAGCGGCGACTTGTTTAAAAAAAATTGTGTTTGCGTTGAACAAGGAAAGAAATATATGTTCCTTTCTCTTTTAAAATCTTTCTAAATATTGCAAACGACCTTTATTGAATACTTGTAGAATCAATAAGGATCTAAAACTTTGAAGTCACTTCTAAGATTTTTCGATCATTTTACCGAAACGCACTTCTCCAAGAAATTATTTTTGTTCTTTTATTTTTATCCCGTGTCTCAAAAGAACACCATATGTATTGAAGCCGCAGTAGAAATGGCTCTTTCTTTTTTGTGGGATTGGGGGAGACGACTTGACGGGGCCCAGACCTCTCCAGACAGGTATGAGTTCAAATTTTTATTTGTTCGTATCATCCAAGGCTATAGAACCCAGTAAGTCCTTCTATTTACCCATAGGTTGGGGGAGACGACTTGACGGGGCCCAGACCTCTCCAGGCAGGTATGAGTTCAAATTTTTATTTGTTCTTATCATCCAAGGCTATAGAACCCAGTAAGTCCTTCTATTTACCCATAGGTTGGGGGAGAGGACTTGATGGGGCCCAGACCTCTCCAGGCAGGTATGAGTTCAAATTTTTATTTGTTCTTATCATCCAAGGCTATAGAACCCAGTAAGTCCTGCTATTTACACATAGGCTGGGGGAGACGACTTGACGGGGCCCACACCCCTCCAGGCAGGTATGAGTTCAAATTTTTATTTGTTCGTATCATCCAAGGCTATAGAACCCAGTAAGTCCTGCTATTTACCCATAGGTTGGGGGAGACGACTTGACGGGGCCCAGACCTTTCCAGGCAGGTATGAGTTCAAATTTTTATTTGTTCTTATCATCCAAGGCTATAGAACCCAGTAAGTCCTGCTATTTACACATAGGCTGGGGGAGACGACTTGACGGGGCCCAGACCCCTCCAGGCAGGTATGAGTTCAAATTTTTATTTGTTCGTATCATCCAAGGCTATAGAACCCAGTAAGTCCTGCTATTTACCCATAGGTTGGGGGAGACGACTTGACGGGGCCCAGACCTTTCCAGGCAGGTATGAGTTCAAATTTTTATTTGTTCTTATCATCCAAGGCTATAGAACCCAGTAAGTCCTGCTATTTACCCATAGGTTGGGGGAGACGACTTGACGGGGCCCAGACCTTTCCAGGCAGGTATGAGTTCAAATTTTTATTTGTTCTTATCATCCAAGGCTATAGAACCCAGTAAGTCCTGCTATTTACCCATAGCTGCGAGGAGAAGAGACGGATTCATTCCTTTCCAAAGGGTATTAGAACGTAAGTGAATGTAATGGATTCAACAGAGATTCAGCTCTGATTTCCCAATCCGAGCGCCCATTCCTTACTCCACCGTGACTCCTTTTTCATGTTGCTCTCGATTAATCAGCCCAGATCAATAACATCAAAACAAAATAATAATACAATAATTTTCTAAATTTTAAAAGTATTTTTTATGTAAATTGACTGAGCCACATTTGCAAACAAATAAAGGCGAATAAGAAAAATAATAACAGTAATAATAACAACAACGACAACGACAACGACAACAACAACAACAACAACAAAAACGTGAGATATTAAGAGTGTATTTTTTTTTCACAAAGCTTCTCAGAGGAAAATGTCACGATGCCATTGCTAACCTTAGCTTTCAGGTTGGGAACCGGAAGAAAATGAATATCCAACACAAATCAAAGGAAATTAATAATAATAATAATAATAATAATAATAGCAACAACAACAACAGTAACAACGACACACAAAGGAATAAGATAAGTAAGAATAAATTTTAAATTCATATTTCTCGGCTGTTCTCAATCTATTTGAAGTTTTGTAAGAAAAATATTTTCATATAATACAGGTAAATAAGAATATGCTTTAAATATATATATTATGTTAACTTACTCGAAATCTTATAAATAACACTGGGGAACATTAATTTTGTTGCATTTAAAAAAAACTTTCTATCGCCAATTTGAGTTGATTTCAAATATGAAGTCGGTCTGAAGTCTCTGCAAGCTACAAATTTTATGCAATTTGACATTTTATTTAATTTTTAATTTTTCGTTATAATAGGAAATTATAGGAATAGTTTATCAATTTGTTTGTGTATTTTATTCAGGTAGAAATCTGCGTTTGTACACTTCATCTGGGCAATCCCGTTTAATACTTCAGCAGTAGTCAGCCATCATACTTTTGTCCCAGTGCCCTTGGTAGCGTTCTTCCATGACCTTTAGGTCTTGGTGGAATCGTTCTCCTTGTTCCTCACTCACAGCCCCCAGGTTGTAAGGTAACTTATCAAGATGGCTGTTCAAAAAATAAAGCTTGATGCTCATGTTGCACCCGAGATCACGAAAAGCGAAGATTATTCTGTTCATAAGTTCACTGTAGTTCTCCGCCTTATCATTTACAAGGATGTTCTGAGTGACTGACACAAAGGATAACCATGCTGCCTTTTCTAAAGCGGTCATCGTAACAACAAACTGATCATCACGAATTAAGGTTCGAATCTGTGGGCCATCAAACACGCCTGCTTTGATCTTCTCAAGTGATATCCCTGGTAAAGCTGTGATGATGTGTTGGAAACATTTACCTTCGGTTTCCAGTGCCTTGACAAATTGCTTCATCAAACCTAATTTGATGTGAAGAGGAGGAAAGATATTTAGCATGCTTACTTTAATGGTGTCACAAATAGGTCAGTCCTTCTGGACCCCAAGTTCGTCTCGTGCTCGGCTGTCCGACATACAGAGGAAACATGGAAACTTGGTGAAACCTTTCTGTTGTCCAAGAAGAAAGTTGACCATCTTTAAGTCTACACAACCTGAGGAGCCCATTGCTTGTCTTGATCACCAAGATGAACTTCAAAATATGCCTTGTAGGCACGCTTGACCCACGAGGATATGTTACGTCTCCGACGATTGAGTGTGTAGCATACACATATATAGCAGAATGCATCAGGCTTGTTTCTGCAACGATATCTATTTTTGAAAGCCATGTTTGATCTGAAACAAAATACGAATGATCAAAATATTTGAAGCTATCTATATATATGGACGTGAAAATGTTTATACATGGTTTACGCAAATTCACATTTGTACAATTTCATTAACCTCAAATTGCATACAAACTAGAGCTTGTAGAGAAAAACTAATTTCAGATTTAAAATCAGCGCCAAACTCCTTCAGAATCAGTTAAAATATCCAATACAACTCAAAGTTACTGAAAAAGTGTAGTCCGGCTTCTTGACAAAATCCAACAAATAATCTGTACCGTAATTGAGTCCGACCTGGTAGCTCAACTCCAGTTACTTTCTCACCTGGTGCCGGTCTGCATTAATTTACTTGAGCTACTAGACTAGCTACTAGGTCCCACCCGTTTACAGTGAAACCAATGAAATGTAACCGCAACTTCTACTCCAACAGCTTCTTTGCTCGCACTTCCCAACTGTGAAATTCCCTTCCGTATACTTGCTTCTCTGAAAACTACCATCTCCAAGAATATAAATGCAAAGTCAATTGCCATCTATTATCTTCTTTACTCAGATTTTTCCCTGACGACCCCTGTATCGTGTTCTTCTACCTTTCTACTCCACTTTTATGCAGCCCTTTTCACACCTGTATTCTCAACTGTTCTTACTCATTCTCTGACTCACCTGTAACTGGTTTTCTCTTTTTCATCACTCACCTTTTATATAACCCCCTGCGCACCAGTAGTAGTTCTGCATTGCATGGGGTGATATGATTAAAAAAAATAAGGACATATTTTACCACGTATATTACCAGTGGTTGGGGATTAATTTACAATGATTTTACATATCAAATTTAATCCCTAACTTAAAATTAAAAGAAACAAAAATAGGTGGGTTAGTCAGGATCGGCAGTTTTTATTTGAAATTATTTCTTGGAAAGGTGTGTTTCTATAGTATCGCCGGTTTTCATAATATTGAGAATAGAGAAAATCACAACACCTTGGTCACCAGTATAAGATCATTTTGGTTAGTTGGTTGTTTTTGTTTTTATGGCATATCAACCTCGGCGGGTCATTTATTGCCAACTAAATTTTATTTATTTATTGCTGGTAGTACCTTTTTCTTTTAGCAATTTATTGTTGTTTTTTATATGTTTTGTGTCTAGTAATACTTTTTTCTTTTCGAGTATCAAGATTCATTGGGATTTGTTTTTAAGGGCAGGGTCCCCAAGCCTACCCTGTTATTTCACCCATAACTGAAGGGAAGGATTAATACCTTTCCCAAGGGTACCAGTGCTTAAGTGAATGCAGGGTATTCAACTGGAATTCGAACTCGGCTTACCGATTTCTCTTTCCCAGCCGATATCCACTGCACCACAATGCACATCCGTCACTATACGCTTACAGCACCTAGTATTCCCAAGCGGTCACCCATCTAAGTACTGACCAGGCTCAACGTTGTTTAATTTCGGTGATCGAGCGAGGACCGGTGTATTCAACGTGATAAGGCCGTAAGCAGTATAAAATCAAATGACAAGGTAAATATTTTTTCAGCTTAGTTTGACCTTAGGTTACATCAGCTGAGAACTTAGAATTAAATTTGCTGACGAATGACTGCGAGACTAGCTTGCTATGTCTCAATACTGTAATTATGATTTCTATAAGACTAAGTCATCAATAATTTCCCTTTTTTATTGTCAATTTTATTTATCACAAAAAATAAAGTTCAAGTAGATTTCATTGTTATATATTCAACATTATATTTAGTAACTTGTTGGTAATTACCGGGCAGACTTCCTTTCCACTTGAATAAAATTCTGCAGGTTTTGATATGAGCACTGTTTAGACGTAGATCTAACGCGTGACATACGGTTCACAATATACAAAGGACTAATATCAATTAGCGACGGTGGACGTCTAGCACGACCGTTGTCTACTCAGCTCACTAGTTGTTGCCACCCTACACGGTCGTTGTCTACTCATTTCACGAGTTGTTGCCACCCTACACGGACGTGTACTACTGTATCTACCAAAGAAAAACGTATTACTTACTCATATTTGTATATCGTTATTCTTCCACAATAAAACAAGCACTTTATCAACGAGTCATTGAATTTGCTTTTTCCTGAGAGTAAGTTTTTCACATGAAAGTATTTTGCAGCGAAACAGAAAATAATTGGTTGACACAAGGTCGGATGAATATGGCGGACCAGACAGAAGAGACAAACTAAATTTCAAAATTTTATCCATTGTTATTAGCACTGTATAGAGGAATGTGCTCACAATGTTTGATTTGTTTTTTACGGCTTAACAACCTTTTGCACGATATTTAAAACTAGAAAATATGTTTAGATTGTAAAACTTTTTTGAAATAATAATTTTTTAGGGATACATGTCTTACTAATTAACATAGAGCGGGGGTGGGGGAGAATAGGTGGCATCATAACTTTCCCGGGGGTATTAACGCATAAGTGAATACAACGAACCCAAATGGAAATGAAACCCAACTCTCTGATTAGGTTACGAGCTGTTATTACACCACCCTTGCACCCAGACTTACAGTACCATGTATTCTCAAGTGGTCATCCATATAGGGCCAGGTTTGAGGTTGCTTAACTTCGGCGATCATACAGGAACCGGTGTTTGAGCATGATGTGGCCGTAAGAGCTTTACACCACCCGGACATCCGGACTAATAGCACCTGGCATTCCCAAGTGGACACCCATCTAGTCACTAACCAATCTCGATGTTGCTTAACTTCAGTGATCGCAGAAGAAACGGTGTTTCAATGTGATGCAAGCTCTTTACACCATTGGCATATTTAAACTTACAGCACATGGTACCACCAAGCAGTCGCTCTTTAAGTTACTGACCAGACTTAACATTGCTTAACTTTGGTGATCGTAGGAGAAATAAAGTTTTAACGTGATGTGGCCATGAGATATTTACACCACTAGTACCTCTAAACGTACAGGACTAGGTATTTTCAAATGGTCACCCATCTAGTTACTGAGCAGGTTCGAGGTTGCTTAACTTTGGTAGAGGAACCGGTGTTTCAACGTGATGTGGTCATAAGTGCATTACACCACCTGCAAATTCAATCTTACATCACCTGGTATTCCCAAGCGGTCACCATTAATGTACTGACCAGCGTTCATGTTGCTTAACTGCGGTGATCGTAGGAAAAACGGTGTTTCAACGTGATGTAACCGTAAGCTCTTTATACCACACGCACATCCAAACTTTCAGCAACTGGTATACTCTAGCGGTCAGTCACCTAAGAACTAACCAGGTATATCTTTAGTGATCGTACGTGAACCGATATTTCAACTTATTTCCAATTTATTTGGAGAAATTCCGCCCGAAATATTCTTATCTAAGAAAAACTTTTATTAAATATTCAAATTTTAATAAATATTCCACGCACTGTCCTCGAATACAAGTAGCCTAAATTAAAGTTTTTAATGAATTTTAAATATTAGGTTGTCTTAAAAGTTCGTAAACACTTGCGAAATGGGTCTATCTGGTCCAGAACAATCGAGACAAGCGATGGGTTCAGAAAGGGCAAGAGACACCGTCGGTTCCAAAACAAGATCGAATCGGCAAGAAAGTCGTGTTGTGCGTTTGGTGGAACTTTGAAGGAATCGTGCATTTTGAGTTGGTTCCGAGTAGACGTGCCATCATTCGGACGTTATTATCAGCAACTTGAGCGGGTCTACGAAAAGCTGAAGCAAAAGTACCCGGCTCTGATCAACCGAAAGCGCGCTTTGATGCAGCAGGACAATACCAAGCCACACACCGCCAGGAAGACCAAAGACAAGTTTAAAGCGCTGGACGGCGTTGAAGTTCTGCCACATCCAGCCTACAGTCTTGACTGTTCTCCATCAGATTACGGCCTTTTCCGCTCAATGCAACACTTTCTGAAGGGCCGCCTATTTGACTCGTTTGATGAAGTCGAAAAAGCGAGTCAAGAATTCTTTTATTCCAAAACGGCTGAATGGTACTTTGACCAGATCCGACAGCTTGCAAATCGATGGCAGAAAGTCTTGGAAAATGATGGTCTTTATTTTGAGCAATAATTTTTGTTGTTTTTGCGAGTAAAATTTCAATTTTTTGCAAGTGTTTTCTGATAACCTTAGATTACTTGGCGAGTAAAATTTCAATTTTTGCAAGTGTTTACGAACTTTTGGGAAAACCTAATAAGAGGTGGTTGAAATAAGGATGGATTTTCTCTTAAACAAATAATCGTTTCGGTCCGCTTATTTAAACTCAAAGGCGAAATTATAATCGCGTATCAGCAGTCAAAACAATTTTTAATTTACAGTTGTAGAAATTTGATCTTGCTTTAGGATATTTTACTTTCTTCATTGTGAGTTGACATAAATGTCATCAAATTGGAAAGTACAAGCGACAAGTGATGTGCAATATTCTGCTTGAAGCTATTTGGTTTTGCTGACAACTGCTACATACAAGGCATGCCGCAGCGACTGTTATATAAGCGCGCCAGTAACCGTTCTTGCATCAAGGACCATATTACCCTATAGTTATATGCGGAAGCAAGATACCGCAATTCATCTTCGGTGCCGGTACAGTGTGTGGTCTACCTTTTTGATTCTGGTTTAGTATGTGGCCTACCCGATTTGAATGCGTTCTACTGTTGTATATTACGCTGCATCTGGACACACAACGTATATATGAAATGATTTGTTGAAACATTATTTTTGAACGATACTCGTATTTAAGTAGATATTCTGTTTATCATCAAACAGTATTATATATTTATTTCTACCGGCCTGATTATTTACGATAATTTTCATGTTACGGAAATTAACAAAGATTAACGAAGCTGGTTATGAACAACCGACAATTTGAAATGAACTGTTTGAACATTATTTTTTATCGATACTCGTATTTAAGTAGATAATCTGTTTATAATCAAACAGTATTATATATTTATTTCTACGGGCCTGATTATTTACGATAATCTTTATGTTACGGAAATTAACGAAGATTAATGAAACTGGTTATAAACAACCGACAATTTGAAATGATTTGTTTGAAAATTATTTTTGATCGATACTTGTATTTAAGTATATATTCTGTTTATAATCAAACAGTATTATATATTTATTTCTACCGGCCTGATTATTTACGATATTCTTCATGTTACGGAAATTAACGAAGATTAACGAAACTGGTAATAAACAACCGACAATTTGAAATTATTTGTTTGTACATTATTTTTGATCGATACTCGTATTTAAGTAGATATTCTGTTTATAATCAAACAATATTATATATTTATTTATACCGGCCTGATTATTTACGATAAATGTTTAGACTGATCGTCATTCGTGGTTGAAGGTTTAAGACGCGCCAGATCACATGGTGGCTTCCCCTATGTGGATAGCGGTTGCAAGTTTGAATCCTGTCGAACAATACACATTTTCGTTATACAAATTCATTTAATCATTTCACCCTAAGCAAGGCCGGACCACCACTAATGTACAGAGGGTTAGAGTGAAAGAAAAGTTTGGGTACAGGGGATATTGAAGAAAAGATAAAAATTGAACGGAATTCAAGAAGATATAAGACGGCAATAGACGTTGCATTTAAATTTTTGGAGATTGTCGCTATCAGGGAAGCAAGTAAACGGAAGGGAGGTCCACAGGCAGAAAGTGCGAGAGAAGAAACTGGTAGAGTAGAAGTGAAGGTTACATTTAACTATTTCAACGGTAAAACGGTGGAACCTAGCTGCCAATCAAGTAGCGCCTTTAAATTCATGTAGACGAGGCACCAGGGAAAAATGAACATAAGATCGGTTGCCATGAAAAAAATTTGTAGAAAAGTGTTGTGGTGGAATATCTGGTCCTACCCAAGAATTGGTATGGCCCGGGTCATAAAAGACCTAGACAAGAACGAACTAGAGGGAGAGCACCCGAGAGCGATCGAATGTGTTCGTGACTACACTAGAATCTTCGTCAATACACGGGAGTGATCAAGATTCATCATTATACGAGAGTCGACAGACATCGGCCTTAGACGAATGTTAGACGTCACTAGACGGAAGTCTACTTCTCAAGACGGACGCATACGTCCTATACAGAGACATTGCCTTCTTAATTGTTATTCGTGTTAACTGTTCGTTGGGTGGTATTTGGTTTATTGTACTGAGGTATAATAAATCTCTATTTATATATACTGAGTGTTAAGAGTTATTTCTTGCACTATTCTTTCTCTGTTTATCCCCTCCCGGGATACAACAAAAAAAGAAGAAGGGAGAACGTCACGTCGGTGAGAAAGTGACTGAAGTCGAAATGTCAAGTCAGAATCAATCCATCGTTAGATTTTGTCGAGAACCATGCCTCTAAGCGCTTACGTTATGAAATAATACAAATCTTAATTTTTTAAAGAAAAAGGAAGCAGATATTTTTGGGTAAAAGTCAATTTAAAAGGATAACAAGGCATTTATGGGGTCACATGGTGAGAATCAAAATCACAGGCACAATGTATGTCTGTGTTGTAGAGTAGTTGACACACTGAAGTTTATAATCGTGCTATGTCGGTTGCTAATCGAATTAACGTACCCAAAATTTTAGGAACTTGGTAATCTTTCACTGAAAGCTGACTCCTTAGTATTCAGCTAACTGCCGACTAATATCAACTGCTTAGTAGTTCTACTGAACTCCAGTAGAAGTTTAAAGAACTCCCATGAACTTCCAAAGTACTTCTAAGAACTTTTCCCGTTAACTTCCTGTTAACTCTTATTAATATAGGAGGGAGAGTCTATTATCTGAGGAATAGGTGTGTTTCACCATAACAGTTTGTTACTAAGAGGCTCAACCTAAGACATGCGGTATGAATTGAAGAAGTCAGACCTTTTATTCATGCCGGCTTGCTTGGCTTGTTCCATAGCATACTGCCTGTGGCATTCTCCAGTGTTACAGACCATACTTATAACAATTTCTTGAATATTATTTCAGAATATTTGTCCGATAAATTTCAATTTATTCAAATTGTCTTTAATTTGATACTGATTGCTCATTCAAAGCGTGCCCCTTAACCCCATGCTAATCTCTATAAAACGTAAATAATATTGCATTGTATTTGTTTCATATGTATTATAAAGCTTTAAATAAGTGTTGCTATGGGAGTCAAAAGTGAATACAGTAACAACAGGATCAAGAGAACAGTCCAAACAAACGACAACATTTTTTTTGCGAATACAATGGTTTAAAGATTGCCGAAAAATTGAAATTATTTTTCATATTTTTCAACTATTTTTACATTTATCCTTTCTCTATGAAATTCAAGATTTTTTTTCTTTTAACAAACCAACATTGATTCCTGTATTTATGCCATCAAACAATAACTTTGATCTAAGCCTCGTGAATCAAATTTGGTAGAAAGAACTATATAGTAGCCGACGATGGTTGTGCTAGCAGAAAATTGGAAGTCATCGTGACCGAGGGTTTGAGCGCACTGGCCTTGTTCAGACTTATGATCATGCCTGATAATGTGCTATTTCCCTGGAGTTGTGACTAAAGCCCGCTGACAATAGTTTCAGTATAAACATCAGGTTGGCTCGTGGATGATGAACAAACACAAATGTGTCTGAGCAGGTGTCTGAGTAGGTGTCTGAGCAGGGATTGACTAGTGCACAGACATACATGGGTACAAGCAACCAGCCACCATCATCATACTGATTAACAATTAATACTATTTATTGATATGTGATTCTTACTTTTTTTATTATGCACTGAAAAAATGCCAGAGAAAGAACTGTTTCTCATCAACTACTTATTTCACTATCCTCATTCGAGGTGTGGGGAATTGAACCATAATTTTAAAACCCTAAATCCAATGCTTGAATATCTAGGCTATCTCTAGAGACAGGGTAATATTCTTGTGTTAATTAAAGTCAAGCGATGCTAAACAAGAAGAATCATTGCTATAAAAAAAAACAAAAAAACAATGACAAACCGGATGTTCTCATGTCCATTGAATGTTGTCGCTTCACGTGGTGCTGAAAGATCCTTAATGAAGTTTCCGTTTTCTGCGCGTGCCCAGGAATTCAAAACAACTGTATGACGTGATGATTGGTTCAGATTGTTGTCATGGTGATTTACTGTCTGTTTGTTCAATCCGACTTTGCTTCTCTCGAAACTTATATTAAGCAGTAATCAATGGCTCAGCTAGAGAAACTGAACAGGCGATTTTTCATGTCAAAAGACAATGGCTGAGCATTCCTATCATTTGCTTTCATTTCTTTTTGCCTCATTAATGTCTACATTGTATACCAGGAAAAACTTTTAGCGTTTAAATTTTCAGTTTTATAAAAATATAGGCATTGACCCCGTAGGTTCAATAGGGATAATGAATCGATTGCTATAAATAATAAATTCTCGATTGTGGAAATTTCTTTCGGCTTCCTGATTTGCGAGTGATTAATTATTTTTCAAAGATGAAATATTGCAAGCCTTTCCCTAATCTATTGCTATTTTCATGGAGGTTATTCAAACAAACCACATTCCTTAATTCCACTAGTTCTAATCTTCAGAGCCATGATCCATCATACCACGGCGCATTATAGCGAACCACTCTTTTCCTCATCGTATTCCATTGGTGAGATAAAAACGTCATTCATGCAGCTTCTTACGAACCGCTGCTTTGTGGAACTAGTTCCCATGAGGATGCTTTCCCGGTCCATACAGTGTTAACCTATTGAAGTCTATGGTTAACCATTATCTTCCCCACATATCAAAATGTTGCCCCTTACTTTGTAATCTTCTACCTCGTGTGGCTCTTGGTCCCGGTTTAGTGTGAATATTATCGCAAAAGAAAGTCAACATTCATTTTCAAAAATGTAAATGCAATGTCAATCATCATCTTTTTTTATTGAAACCTCTTCTTTTATTGTCCTCGTTTCTTAGTAATTATTTTTCTCGTATTTTTCACAGTGACTTCCTGCGGCTGAGTCGGCTTGGTGCCTTGCTTGGGGTGAGATGATTACGAAACAAAAAGTGCCATTTAGTAGCCTACCGCACAGAGATGGAAAGCAAAACCGCTTAATTTGTTTATTTCTCCCGCAATATTACTTTTAACAGTTATGAATTAAACCCCCCTTTTATTTTTGCTCCTTACATTTTTTATTGGTAATTTTCATTCTAAATGTTACTTTTTAATTTTTAATTTTTATGTTTATTTTAATTTTATTTTATCTTATTTTATTTTAAAATTTTAATTTTTTATCTACATGTAATCTTTGCGTATTTAAATTTTTACGTTTTATGTTTTATGCCTCGTTAATTTCTTTCCTCTGCATTTTATTATTTTTAATATTATTTTATTTTATATTTCAATTTTAAATTTTAAATTAAAATTTTACATGTAGCATTAGAATATTAAAATTTTAATCTTGTTAAAAAAGCAGTAAATTAATTTTATAAGATTTAATTCCCATAAACATCGAGTGAAATTAAAATCAAATCTATTAAAATTTCAGTTTGAAATATGCACCTGATGATTGCATTATATTTTTAATCGTTTCACCTGAAGCAAGGCGGTACCACCACTGATGCGCAGGGGGCTACATTAGAGTAAAAGTTTAAACAAGAGGAGAGTGAAGAAAAGGACGGACAAGTTACAGGGGGTGTCAGAGAAAGGAGCAAGACAAGGATGGGAATACAGGTGTGAAGCAAGATCTACAGGGTGATGTAGAAAGAACTGAAGTGGATAAGTGATGGGTATTGACATTTCATTTAAATTCCTGGAGCTTATAGCCGTCAGGAAAGCATGTACAAGGAAGGGAGTTCCACAGGCCGGAAGTGCGAGAAAAGAAGCTGATGGAGTAGAATTGTTGGTTGCATTTGGTCGATCTAACTGTAAATGGGTGGAACGTTGTTGCCAATCTGGTTGCACGAGTAACTTCCTGTGGCGGGGGCAGCAGTTACTTAAGTTAGTCGGAGCAGAGTTTGAGTTTGAGTTTTGTATAACGGCACGTCAACCTCTGTGGGTTATTTAATGCCAAAAGTTTGGGGTTTTAAGGTATTTTTTTATGTTCAATTATTTAAAAAGGTCTTGTTGGTAATATTTTTCCTTAAAAAATGTCATGATGAAAAGGTGGGGTTCTAAGGTATTTTTAAAATGTTTGGTTATAGTAAGATGGTTGATTTAGTCAGATTTTAATTAATTTTTTGTTTTTATTCATTTTTATTTTAGAAAACTAAACATGTATTCTAGATTTGTATTTAAACTGCTTTGTTGAGAATATTTTTTTCCTTCAAAAATGTGTTATGGTAATAATTGTTTCTTCAAAAATGTATTGTTGGTAATATTTTTCCTTCAAAAATGTATATTTTTCTATAAAAGTTTATTCTATGTATCTATTTATATAAAAGTGTATTTTATACTTTCACAGTGTTTTAACCCCATGTTAATTATTTGCCGATAATTGGGACCCTAACAGGTACTACCAATCCAAGTTAGAGTGGACCTGAGAACAATAGGAATTAAGAGGTGGTTCCATGTTCTTCACAACCTTCCAATCAGAGGCCTTGCTGCCGGATGCAGTTTACAGTCATGCCCAGGACCGTGTCGGAGCAGGAGCCATGAATATATTTGTAAAATAGACAGAGAGAAGCCACATTCCGCCGGGTAGAAAGTGGCTGGAGTAGAGCTGCCAAGTTGAGATCTATCAGGTTACGGATTTTCCTTTTGGAGCCTGTTGAGAACACTGAGATGAGCAGCAGGTGCACCCGACCATACATGACAACAGTATTCTATGCATAGACGGATGGTTGATTTGTATATGTGCAAGATGGATTCAGGCGTAAAAAACTTCCTGGCCCGACAGAGTGACGCAAACTTCCTAGCAGTGGATTTAACTATTGACTCAATGTAATGATTCCACTTGAGGTCGGGAGACAAGGTAAGGCCGAGGAGGCGCAGTATATTCCTTTCAGGGAGACTCGCTTGGTTCATGATTATGGGGGGCAGGAGTGTAGATCCTTCTCGAGATCAGCAGCTAAGTAATATTTGACCGCCTCGCCGGATTTCTTACTGATGCAGGAGTTGACTGTAGTATGATATGCGTAGATGCCTACTTGGGACTTGATCATATCTCGGAGATCATTTATGAAAATCAGGAAGAATGTCGGGCATGCAATAGAGCCCTGGAGGACTCCTGCGTTCGTGCAATAGGATGTGGAGGAATGGCCATTCAAGACAATCTTCATTATGCATTTTGGATAGGAAAGATTGAATCAGATCAATCAAGCGTCCGGTAATACCATAACCATGTAGCTTGCGCAGAAGGACAGCGTGCCAAACCCTATCAAAAGCCTTGGTGATGTCCAGGTCAACAGTACGAGCCTCGCCGGACTTATCAAGAGCCTGGTATATGTACTCCGTTGATGGTCATTAGCATATCGGCTGTGAACCTGACGAAGCAGAAGCCGTACTGCCTGTCTGAGAATAGTTTATGGGCACTAATGTTATATATCGCCGTACGACGACAAAACAACAAACACGCATATATAAAAATATAAGGTTATATTTTTATTAGTGACGACGAACCGTGTGGAATAGAGAACGGAAGGGTGAGAGCGCACATAGAATGGGATGACGGGAGTGTAGTCTTGCCTGTGGTGTTTCTCTGCTTCCACTGGCCGTTCTCTGCTGGCGAATCCGTGTGTCGAGGTCTTTATATAGTCTTCTAGAACCGGGACTTTCCTTCCGGTCCTGCCTGGTCCACGCAACGCCCACGTAATTCCCAGAGACACATGTTCTGTTTGCCTCCGTAGTCATTTCCGCCGCTGTCGGAAATAAGGTCAAACGACATCCGCTCCGGCCTCGACAGGATGTATTTCACAAACACCCGCCCTGCCGCTCGCCGACCCCTCCACCGACGGGAAACACCATCGCTTGCATCACTTCCTCGGGTGGGGCCAGATTGTTATATTACACTAAGATGTTGAACTGTTTCAGCACTGATAATAGCCTCGAACACTCGATATGTGTCTGTGGGTTCCCCCGAGTTCTTAAATACAGAAACCACAGAAGAGGACTTCCACATACAGGAAAACAGGAAGCAGAAAGGCAGTAATTATAGAGCTTAGAATACAGAGGAGACTTCAGGGGCACGTTTATTAAGAACAATGACCGGGATTCCATCACCTCCGCTGGCCTTATGGAGATTGTTTGGATATCACCTTATATATATATATATATATACACACACACACACACACACACACACACACACATACATATATATATATATATATATATATATATATATATATATATATATATATATATAATCTGGTTATATTACCCTTAAAAGCATTTAATCAGTGATACACGCTTGGACGATCAAGTCTCCAAAAAGATATGACTGACTGAACAGAAGATTTTTTTCTTGCTTATCAACCAAGTTTGACAACCAAGGCTATAGAACCCAATCTATCCTGCTATTGAACCAATAGCTGGAGGAAGACGCGACGGACTAATGTCTTTCCCAAGGGTATTTGCGTGTAAGTGAATGTACCGAATTCAACTGGAATTTGAACTTGGCTCTCCTATTTCACGTTCAGAGCTGATATTAACTGCACCATAACGCACATCACGCTTAGAATATACATAAAATATGACTTGAAACACTGTCATCATTTTTATCATTTCACTCAAGTACAGATTCTCTTCAGTAGTACATGCTGGGTGCCAGTGGCTGTCGAAGTCTGAGTTATCATTGAAATCTATTTTTAATCTTCTCAACAGTATCAAAGGTGACCTGCATGCCATGGTATTTATAAGTCATGCAATGCAAAACAGGTATAGAAACCAAACATTACTCATTGAAAAATCACATAATTATTCGTTAATTTCAAAGCCAACCACTGCTCGATGATGCCCAATTGAAATAATTTGATTCGATTTTAAACATACGTATGTGTTTGTCCTGTCCGTCATTTTTCCATTCCTGTAGACATTACGTTTTAATATCTGAATTGCCCAAATTTATAAAAGTTCTATTTTTGACTTTAACGTTGTGTTGCTTTTTAATGTGTCTTTATTCAACAAGAATTGATAAGATTTTGTTCGATTAATTAGAAAATGACTTAATGAAATTTTTGTAGAGTTCTGATCGATGATAATTGAATGTTGGACTTACATGCTGCTTTCATGTGACATCAATTCCGTTAGCATTAATTAGAAGCAAAGTAGTGCCCGGAATGCGTAGCATCCCCCACTTTTTCAGGGTTACGCTACACTGCTCCAGATAAACGTACCATTCACGATTATTATTCTGATTTGATTTTCCAATTATAATTCTGTATCCGGGGATCTCCCCGAAACTGTTTAGTTTCTCTTAGCTCAAAACGTCAAAGACAAATGCTGGTGGCACAGCTACTTTTCCCTAGAGCTAGTCAGTGCCAATCAAGCAAAACAAAAGTGTCTTACAACAAAATTTTGTACGAAACAGAAGCGTATCAATGAATTATTTCATGCAGAAAAAAATACTCTCATTAATATTCATAAATTCTCGATGAAGGTTTACGGAAATTAAACAGTGGATATGAACACAGTAAGGCATAGCGTAAAGTGTTTTCCACAAGTGACGATGAGTGCAAAGAAGTAGTTTGTCTCTCCAGATTCAGATTTTAACAAGGACAACATTCGGCTCCTTTTTCATGCATCTTTAACGGTGCGTGTCTCTTTGGAAATAAAATATGTTGTAGCTCCACCCAACGACCTGCAATTGAGAGGAGAGTAGTGATGTCATAGAATTTATCATGAAATTCGGAATTATGAATTCATAAAATCTAATCACTTCAAATACTTCGGTATCTGGATTAGGCACTTAAAATTAGCATCAGAAAGAGACAGATGAAATTTTTACAGGACATAACAAGGAAAGAGAGCTTAGAAAATTTTATGCCCACAAGGAAATACTGAAGGCAAGAAGAACAGAAGAAAAGTTGGTAGAACAGGGGTTAGAGGAAATAGTAAAAGGACAAATTTTGTTATGAACTTCAAAGAACAGAAAATAATGCAAAACCAAGGGACAGTGAACAAAGAAGAAGAAGAAGGAGGAGAAGGAGAAGGGAGAGGAGGAGGAGGAGAACGAGCTTGTGTAAATAGTTGAGTAGGAGTCTCGGTGATGCTTGGTAAATTGGCCTTGTTCCAAACACGTCTAAAGTCCCCACAATTTAAATATCAGAAGGTCGAAGGTTGATAGTTGAAATGTGGAAGGATAAACTATTTTGTGATTTTTTTTTGTTTTAATCGTGTCCCCCCAAGTAAGGCATTCCACTGCCACTATAGCGCAGGGGGTTACATAAAGCGATTGGGTATAGGAAATGTCAGAAGGAGGGTGAATAACGACTTAGGATGTACATAGGGAGAGAGTTGGAGAGAGTGGGTGTGAATTAGTGTGTTGGGAGGTGTCTATTGTCCTTACATTTAAACTCCTGGAGGTTGTAGCCGTCGGGGAAGCAAGCATGCAGTAGGGAATTCCACAGGAGAGAAGTGCGAGGAAAGAAGCTGTTGGAGTAGAAATTGCGGTTACATTTCATCGGTTTCACTGTAAAAGGGTGGGACCTAGCTGCCAATCTATTATCTCGTGCAAATTCACATCTAGGGGGCACCAGTGATTTAAGTTCGTCAGAGCAGAAGCCATGAAAGTATTTATAGAAGAGGCACAGGGAAGCCACTTCACGTGAGAGAGATACTGCAGACGGTCAGCCAAGTCGGTATCAATCACATTACAGATTCTTCGCTGTATTTTATCAAGAACCCCGAGGAGAATAGAAGGGGCACCCAACCAGATGTAGCAGCAGTACTCAATACACGGGCGGATGGTAGATTTATATAATTGCAGGATAGATTAGGCGGAAAGAATTTCCGGGCCCTGCACAGAGAGCCGACTTTCATAGCTGCGGATTTAGCAATGGATTCGACGTAGTCATTCCACTTGATCATTAAAGTAAAGATTTATTAACAGAATGACAAAAGTGTAAGAAGAAAAATATAAGTGAAATTTTGTTAACTGAACACTATAACATATTTGCGAGTAGAAAATGTTCATTGAGAAAATGCATGCAGTTTTGTACTTAAAATTGTTCAAAGAGAAATGTATGTATTTAAAATGACCCAGCGAAGTTAAGAGTTCATGGTCCATAGTAGTAAATAGCTAAATGTCCCGGGGCGTATACTGATAGTAGCAGAATGTAAAGTCTTATGTTCTTTTCCTCTTTTTGGTAGGTCGGCTACCGAGTGAGAGAGAAGGTAAAACAAATAAAGAAATTGCACTTAGAGTATCCTGTTGTTGTTGTTGTTGTTGTTTCTCTCTTTGGCGACGTGTAGTGAAAAAGAAGAAAAGAAAATTGGCAGCAAAGGCGAAACATTTTGAGGTTTCTTCCTTACATTGTGGCGAGATGCTATTTGGTACTGCTCTCATTCTGATCGATTTTGAACGGTCAGTAAACTTGCTTTAAATATGGAAGTTTATCATGTTACCGGCTCCAGCAAGCATTTTCACTTAGGTGTGAAAAAATGTTTGACTGACGTCACATGTGAATTCTCTATTTGCTATCCAAAAACTCCAAAATTTTGTTTTTCACACTGACTTGTGAAATTTGCTTTGATCTGGGTTTGGCCAAAATGTTTTTAGTCTTTTGAATTCGATTTTGCGGGTGTGCAATTTTAGTTTGTGTGTTTTAGTTAGTTGATGGATGATATAAGATTTGTATCCTATAGTTGGCAGAACAGAGATTAGAGAAGATAATAAAATGACGACGGACAGGAAATTGTGGTGAGCCATGATCGCTCATGTACTGAAAGAATACGGTACATAGAAGAATTAGAATAAGAAGAAGCTTAGTTTAGAAGATAATGAAGCTGAATGCAGAACAGGTTACGCTAGGAATACTTTTCTACATAACTTTAAGATACTTCACAAACCAAAATAAATCTAGCCCGAAAAATAGCCTTGTCAGATCTAGACTTATGTACTGTTGACAAGAATAGTGTTCAACACGTTGAGAAATGTCTAAACTGTGATCTGTAAGTATCGTTTTTTCTCGGATAGATAATTAAAATAAAGCTTCAAGTGAATAATTCGTATAAATATTAAAGGGGATAATACTTTATAAGAAGCTATAGATTAACGCTAGAAAAGCATAAGGAGCTATAGAAAAAAACAGAAATTATATCACAGAAAAATTCCAACAACAAAATGCTAATGTAACATGTGTAACATGTAACATATGTAACGTGTAACAGCGTATATATTCGTCTCCTTCATTTACAGTACAATCTCTGTCGTTTTTTCTGTTTTTTTGTTTTTTTTACCAAAAGCCCGATTTTTTCATATTCTTCTTCTATGTACTTTGTCTCTTCAGGACGTAGACGATCATGGCTTTCCACGTTTCCCTATCCCTGGTGGCTCGGAGCACACCTTCTCCTGTTGCACCATGCAACCCTCGTTCCATCATCCACCTGATTAGGTCCTTCAAATATGTTATCCGTTACTTTCCCATGTTTCTTTTCCCTCTATCTAGCCTGTTAGTATCAGGTTCTCCAAGCCCTCCTTCCTTCAGTACTCAGTATCAACTTGAACGCAGTTTAATGCAAATAAATGGTTTACATTATCATGTAAAAATGTACGGCAAAATGGTGACAAAATCCACTTACTATAAAATATCTGATACAAAGAGTTAGATTTGAAACAGTAGTTTTGTTTTCGTTCAGATCTGACTAGAGCAGTTCCTTTATCCTAGGACAGCCTCTTTTTTTGTTCCATGAAAAGCAAAATCTCATCCACTATGATAGGTTTTGACCCTCGAAAATTCATGGACTTTAAACTGTTCAAAAAATTACTTATGTATAAACTTGCACTATACACGAATATATACAATAATCGGGCAGTTAACTTTTCACACGACCTTAAACAAAAAATTTTGGAAGGAAACTCTTATGAATATCAAAAAGAGCTAAAAAAAACTTAGCAGTTTTAATTTCGCAAAAAGACTGCTTAAGGAAAGAATTTTATAAATTTCAACTGATATTAACAATAACTGTTCGGTCAATGAATTGGGTGGTGCGGAATAACGACGGGTGGTCAATCATGATTACCAGTGAAAATGATAGAATTTTACCAAGAAGTGTTATTTTGCATTCTGAGCAGGGACATGCCGCTGGGTGCAGAGCACAACAGACGCAGGCTGAGTTTTTGTTTTGACGAGTGAATTTCAGAAGGGTCATCGCCCGAGATCAGATAAAAATGTACCGGAAGTCACAGGTGCAAATGGAGACAACTATTTAGGTGAGTTCAGCTGATACAGAGGGACAGTTTCGCAGTTTGACAGTCTAAGGTTGAGTTGAGTTGCAGACAGCAGCCATTTTTAGCTGGCTGGATAGTTGGCTGGCTCAATGCGCGTGTGCTGACTAGATGCACGTGTAATTCCACTAGATCCGAAACACTTACCCCACAATCCAGCCAAGTGACCTATGTTTTTAAAGAACTGATGAAAAACAGAATAAAAATAATGGAATATTTTTAATTAAATATGAAGTGTTGATATCTGTCGGTTTTATCAGCTGTGAAAAAGCGAGTCATTTTGATTCACCTTTGGGTCCATTTAATTTTGTCGTTTATTTTATGTAAAAAGATAATCAACATTCAAAGAAATATGAAGTTATGTATCGTCATGTATGAGAGAATAAACGGAGTTTTTGGTTGAAGAAGAAGAAGAAGAAGAAGAAGAAGAAGAAGAAGAAGAAGAAGCTATATTCTCCAAAATTATGATTCAAGAATATAATCAATGAAAAGAGTATACAAGATCCCAAATGTTTCCTGATTGGAAACGCTTAATTTTAACATTGTCATTACTATTATTGTTCCTCCGATATTTGTTGTAGTAGGAAATAAATTGCAGGCATTACTTTCGGAGCGTCTCCCGTACAATTTATATTTTGATTTCCGTGCAGTTCGCCATTATCGTCAATAATGAAATTGAGATTTTAATTTCGTGGCCTACTGCGAAAAATCACTGATAAATCATATACAAAGATGAGGAAAAATAAAGAAAAAATACAATGTTCAACAAGTTCTGAATGCTTAAATTATTTCAGTCAAAATGTTTAATGAATTTGTTTTTGTTTTTATTTATGCTACATTAACAAGAAAATACAGGTATAACTCAACTTACGTAGGTAATTTGTTCCAGGAGAGGTGACTTAAGTCGAAAAATGAATGAAAGTTGAATTTATTTGTCTCTCAGTTTACTCGTCACAAAGCTAAACTTCAAGTAACCATTCCCAGTTCTGGATTTTATTTATAAATGCATTTTAAATAAATGAAGGTCAATTTGAATTTATTTTAAGCTTACAAACAAATAATTTTTTTTTTTTAAGATAGTACAGAAAAAAAAACCAATCTAAATTTAGAAATACATGTACGTACATACTTGTAAATGTAGATGTTTACAATTTGGCGATCTTTACAGTACATCGCAGACTCATTATTTGTGAATGTGGTTTGTTCTAAGACATTATAAAATAAAATGATTTTGTAAGGTTTATAAACAAATACAGTTATTAAAGTTATTTTGCGATTGTGGAAAATAAACTAATTTATGTTAAATTTACAAATATTTACATTCAATTTATTTCTTTACATTTCAGACGAAGATGGCTGTAGATCGTCAGCATCAACACCTGATACTGGCTGTTGTTGTTCTTCAATACGCTTTTTAGCAACAAACTGGTCGAGAGTTTGTTAAACTGTGTTCTTCTTTTCTTCAAGGATTAAATTATTTCTTTAAGAAATACATTATATTTTTATTGTTATTTATTATACAGTAACATAATTTATTATATTTTTATAATCCTATTATAATTTTTATATTGTACAATTATTATTGTACATAATATATATTGTACAATTTATATTGTACAATTATTATTGTACAGTAACGTAATATATATTATACAATTTATATTGTACAATTATTATTGTAAAGTAACAGAATTGAATATATTTTAAAATTCTATTATAATTTTTTATATTGTACAATTATTATTGTACAATAACATAATATATATTGTACAATTATATTGTACAATTATTATTGTACAGTAACAGCATGCATTATATTTTTATAATCCTAATATAATTTTTATATTGTACAATTATTATTGAACAGTAACATAATATATATTGTACAATTTATATTGCACAATTATTATTGTACAGTAACAGAATTTATTATATTTTTAAAATCCTATTATAATTTTTTATATTTTACAATTATTATTGTACAGTAACATAATATATATTGTACAATTTATATTGGACAATTACTATTGTACAGTAACATAATTTTTTTATATTTTTGTAATCCGATTATAATTTTTATATTGTACAATTATTATTGTACAGTAACAGAATTTATTATATTTTTAAAATACTATTATAATTTTTTTATATTGTTCAATTATTATTGAACAGTAACATAATATATATTGTACAATTTATATTGTACAATTATTATTGTACATTAAAATAATTTATTAAATTTTTATAATCCTGTTATAAGTTTCATATTGTACAATTATTATTGTACAGTAACAGAATTTATTATATTTTAAAATCCTATTAAAAGTTTTTATATTGTACAATTATTATTGTACAGTAACATAATTTATTATAGTTTTATAATCCTATTATAATTGTTTTATATTTAACGCTTTTCTGGTAATATTACTCCAATATTTGTTGTCGACAGACATAAAGTCGAACAATATGACTTAAATTTTTTTTATAAACGACCTATAATCTAAAATGTCTTGACTCGAAAGGACCTAACCCAAGGAACACCTGTAGATAACAAAATCGTTTTAATAAGATCACTTGACCGATTTGATTAAAAACTGGAAGAGCCACTCAAAGTAGAAATTACTAAATAAAGTTTTTGTAAGACCGTAAAAAGAGGAAATAACCAGTGAATATTATGAGGATTGATCATAGACTTGAAGATCCTAGAACATCCTCTCTGGAAGCTGTTCTATATAATAACAGTTCCAAGAAAGAATTCATAAGAGTGGAACTTCTTCCTTACAAATGGAATACGTAGAGATTGAGGATCATCCGATTGTTTATGTGGCATGGCGTGTCCTAATTGAACCAATAAAACTAAAGAATTTAGTTTGGTAAAAACATGTCTGTCAGTGAAATTCCGTTTTGTCCCTTGATTTATGAATTCAATGAATGCTGTTCAGAAAAATGTACAACACAATAAATCATCCGTCAACAAGATAACGAATACTTTATCCAAACCGGGCCTCTTAATTTGGGATGATAATCTTGTCATCACAAGCCACAATCAGAGAATATCATTTCCTTAACGACAAAGCAGCACCACTGTTTTTATAAAAAAAGTTAAAGAAAAGTGCGACATTGCATCATCTTGGGATGTTTCGTTGTGGTGCAATGGATATCGGCTCGAAACGAGAAATCGAAGAGCCAAGTTTGAATTCTTTGCATTTCTTTTATTCTAAAATACGCTTGGGAAAGATATTAATTCGTCTCTACCCTCCAGTTGTGGGTTAAATAACAGGACGGATTGTGTTCTATAGCCTTAGCTGGTAACCAGTCTACCGCAGAAAGTAATGGCAACCTAGTGCGGAATAATCGTCTGTCCAAACAGTCATGTCACTTTCGAGACATGATCGCCCAAGTGACACTTAACTGATTATAACACTGGAACAAACTGCTTTATTATTGTTATTTCTCAGTGATCATAATATTACAACTGAGCCAGTTCTTGTTCATTTTTGTTTCAGACAATATAACCAGTCTGTTCAATGAGAAATTCACAGAAGTTTTATTAATTCGCATAAACTTATTAAAGAAGAATAAAATAAACGAGATAAAGCGATAAAAAACAAAGCTGATTTTCAAATATTTCCCTGTTTTTTACATTTGTAATAGCTTTGCCGTAATTACAATTCATATTACATATTTTCTTAAATATGTTTTTCTTTTTTGCATTCTGCTTTCGAAAAATAGCAACAGAAGTATGAAGAAACTTCAGTCTATAAAGACAGATCAATAAAATATTTTAACATTTTTTCTTCTTAACGAACTTGTTTGTTTGTACCGTTGAGAAATCTTGGTCAGTTAAAGAAAGGAAGACATCACTGCGCGTATTTATTACGATTTATTCGTCTGACACAAGATCAAAATTAAATAAACTCACTGATTCAGCCTTACTAATTACCGTCCCATGATGAGCACCAGGGTAGTTTAACAGGTTAATCAAGCAAGTACAGATACTTAACTTACAGTTTTAATAGGCGACGAAATATAACACAAAACTCCGAAGATTTATTGGAATAGCAAAAGAAGACTCTTAAGAGATAAATAAAGAAATTATAAAACAGGACACTTTCGTTAAAAAGCGTTTTGAAATGTTAAATAATATAAGTTCTCGGATATGATAGAGAATGATGGGCAGTTTCCTTACAGAGGGAGGAGAGGAGGCTTCAAGGTCAGAAATGTGGCTCAGCAGAAGGATACTGAGAATTGTCTGGGAGGAAGGAGATCAACGATGAAGTTTTCAGGAAAAACGAAACGAAAAGGATACCTGTGCTTATGATAAAAAGTTGAAAATTCTAGAACATTTAATGAAGAAAGACGGCTTGGAAAAGTTAATATATAAAAGACATATTGCCGGTAAGAGATGCAGACGGAACATTAAGTAGTACACCGGACGAGTTTGTGTAAACAAACGGTAAAACAGCCTTAGAAGGATAGTTAAGGAGCAAATATTGTGTGATGCTACAAAAAGACAATGTGGAGAGACATCAAGGGACACGACATATAGAAAAAGAAGAAAATGTTTCACATTCATTCAGTTAAGTGCCATACGTGATACACGCTTGGGCAATCATGTCTTCGAAAGAGGTATTACTGACTGGGCAGAAGATTATCCCGCAGTAGGTTGCCATTGCTTTCTGCGGTAGACTGGTTGCCGACCAAGGCTACAGAACCCAATCTGTCCTGTTATTTAACCCATAACTGGAGGGAAGAGAAGGATTAATACCTTTCCCAAGGGTATTTGCGCGTAAGTGAATGCATAGAATACGACTGGAATTCGAACTCGGCTTCCCGATTTCTCGTTCCGAGCCGATATCTACTGCACCACGACGCACATCCATTTACATTAGACTACAAAAATGGCCTAAAGTAGTAATAGTCAAGCAAGCCGGGCTTGTAAATTGTTGTGGACTCCGGGTGAGGAACCGTACAAAATAATGAACAACAAAACAGATATTTGAGATAGAAAAATAAGTTATATTAAACGTAAAGATACAAACTTGAACGCAGGTTAGTAATCCAGGAATACGATTAGTAGGAATATATATACTAGCAGTAGGGCCGGCGTTGCTCGAGTGTACTGAAAGCTTTAAAACTAATCCATGGTCCTGGAGCTCAGACTCTTTGGACGTTGGAACGAAACGCTAAAAAGCAATAGTTGTTTACAGTTAAAGCGTAACCGTAGACTGAAAGAAAAATGAATGGATGTAAGTCAAATTTTGAATTTGGTGAGAATCGGATAAAAATTGTGGATTTGTATAAAAGACATACAGACAGATAAACAGACACACACAAACATCTTCCCTTTTATATGTATATATTATCAATATTCTGCACTATTGTAAGAACTTCAACCTTGAAACTTCTGAATATCGTTTCTTATGTCTTTGTCTATGAGTGTATCAAATTTGATTAAAATCGGAACACTCCTTCTATAACCCGATTTTTTCGGTTATCGATTTTCGATATTTATCGGGGGTACCTCGACACAAAACCTAGCTAAGAACACTCGCAGACGCTTATAGTACAACTGTGTAAATTTTCAAGAATATCGGTCCAGCCGTTTCGGAGTCAATAGGTAACGGACACATTCACACACAGACACACGCACACACACACACACACACAGACAAAATTCCATTTATAAAATAAGTTTAGATATGTACAAGTCTTTGAAGTGAAGCTGTGCTGGAATTAGTATGTCAGTGTAATATTATTCTGGCTGTGTAGAGCTCAGAGCTACTATGACTATTTACGCAGTATATATACATATAAAAGGGAAGATGTTTGTGTGTGTCTGTTTATCTGTCTGTATGTCTTTTATACAAATCCACAATTTTTATCCGATTCTCACCAAACTTCAAAATTTGACTTACATCCATTCATTTGTGAAATTTCGGTATCTTACGGATCCAAACGCTGCTCTCACGCTGTCTTACTGTACTCTCTACCAATCTTACGTATCTCTTTATGGCAGGAGTATATTTATACTCAAGTCGAGTCCATTATCATAGAAAAAGAGGAGATCTCACAACATAAACCATCAGCATGCTACATGCAATTTTAACAATTTACTTGTCAACTAATGATAAAACATTACTGTATTATCTTACATGAATTATTCAATTACATCAGAAAATCGTTAATATAACAATAATAATGTATTAGGATTATATTCTTTTAATCTGGAATAATTCCAATGAATTTAGTAAACATCAGGTGGGTAACCAATAAATTGTGGAACTCAGTATCCACACGAACGATCTACGTGTTTGTGTAGTTTTTCGTCTTCATGTGTCTGTGAACATGTTAATTATGATACATTACGTTAATATTATTCATATTTTTAGGCTTGTGTACTCATATTTGTTAATATCAACTTTACAACTATTGGGTTATCCTGAACTGTTAAACAAAGAGTAGAATTTAAAATACATCAACCTCTGTGGGCTATTCAATGCCAAAAACATGGGTTGTTAAGGTATTTTTTTATGTTTAGTTATAGTGAGAAAATTGATTTAGTCAGATTTTGATGAAAAATTTTGTTATTTTAGAAAACTGAAGATCTCTTCTAGTTTTGCATTCAAAATGTATTGCTGGTAATATTTTTTTCATTCAAAAATTAATATTTTTCGATAAAAGTCTATTTTTCTGTATATATTTCTATAAAAGTCTATTTTTATACTTTCATAGAGTTTTGACCCCAGTTTGGGGGTTAACTATTTGCCCATAGCTGGGACCCTAGCAGGTGATACCACTCCGGGTCAGGGTGGACCTGGGAACAACAGCAATTAAGAGGTGGCTCCATGCTCCTCACAACCTTCAAATCAGAGACCTTGCTGCCGGATGCAGTTTACCGTCATATCTAGGACTTCATAAATTATAAGAAGCAAAGAAAAAATACATCAGAACAATTTCCATGAAAATATTTATAGAAAAATCACAGGGAAGCTACGTTAAGGCGGTGGGAAAATTGATTGGTTCCGAGATGCCAGATCAAGATCAATGTTATTGCAGGTTTTTCTTTGAATTTTATGAAAAATCTCTAAATATCACATGCGCACTAGATTATATGTAGAAATATAGATGAATGGTAGTCTTTTAAATATGTAGGATAATCTGGCTAGAAAAAGAATTGTCTAGCACGGCAGAGAGAACTAAGTTTTCTGACGCAAACCAAGAAATTGATTCAATATAATCTTTTTACTTCTTATTAACGAAATATCTTAGTCCGATAAGGGTCAAGCAATCACTCCCCTTTGGGTTAGCATCAGTCATACAGATGGAAAGTCAAAAAAGATTTTCTCAAACGATTTAAAGAGAACAGTTTAATTTAAGCTGTGTTAAAATTAACACTCCATTTCTTGCCCTAGTTAACAACAGATTTTAAGTAATTTTTTATATCCAGTGCAAATTTAACCTTATCGAACTGATAAAACTTAAAAAGTATTAATATTTGTTCCATAACACATAGATATCGATTTCAGAAGGTCGTTGATGAAAATAAAGAACAGTGTAGGCTCAAGGGTACCACCCTAGGGGACACCTGAATTAATGCAAACAGATTTAGAAAAGTGGCTGTTCAAGACAACTTTCATTTCGCGATTTCATAAGAACGATTCAATGAGATCTAAAATTCGTTCAGAAATACCACTTTTTACTTGTAAAGAAAACCGTGTTGGTTTTCTTTACAAGTAAAAAGTGGTGTCAAAACCCTGTCAAATGCCTTCAAGATTTCCAAAGCAAAAACCCGAGATTCGACATTCTTATTTCTAGCTTGATAGGCTCTCTCACCAGCGATCCTTAATTCATCAGCAGTTGACCTAGAGAAGCGAAATCTATATTGTTTATCTAGAAAAGACTACGTAGTGAGATGCTTGAACAGTTCAGAGTTGATTAGAACCACTCAGTTAAGTGCATACGTGACATGCGCTTCGGCGATCAGATCTCGAAAGAGACATCACAAACTGAACAGAAAATTTTCCCGCAGTAGGTTGCCATTACATTTTGCGGTAGACTGGTTGCCAACCAATGCTATAGGACCCAATCTGTGCTGTTATTTGTCCCATAGATGGAGATAATAGACGGATTTATCCCTTTTCAATGTTATTTGCGCGTAAGGGAATGCAACGAATTCAACTGGAATTCGAAATCGGCTCTCCGATGTTTCCATTACACCACAACGCACACCCGAGCCACTAGTACTTTGCCAAAAAGAGATAGAAGGCTATAGTTATAAGGATCAGACTGTTGGCCTGAATTCTTGAAGACGGGAACTACAAAAGATGATTTCCAACAAGCAGGAAAACAAAAAGCAGTAAGACATTTATTGTAGAGGTTAGAGAAATGGTATTGTGGAGATTTGAGAAACCAATTCACAGACGCGTTTCTTAAGAACAATTGCAAGGATACCATTAGGCTCAAATGCTTTGTATGGCATATATACAGTGTAACTTCTGGCTATATTGATCACTGGAGCATGAAGCTTAAGAAGAAGTCTCTCACCAGGGTATGCCGGAATGACCATGGCCGAAGTGTTACTCAAATTAGATGGTTAAGTGAATTAGATAGATAGATAGATAGATAGATAGATAGATAGATAGATAGATAGATAGATGTGAAAACACTGAGATTACGAAGGAAGGAAGGAAGGAAGGAAGGAAGGAAGGAAGGAAGGAAGGGATTGAGATAGATAGATAGATAGATAGATAGATAGATAGATAGATACGAGTAGAATGAGATAGATAGATAGATAGATAGATAGATAGATAGATAGATAGATAGATAGATATGAAAACACTGAGATTACAAAGGAAGGAAGGAAGGAAGGAAGGAAGGAAGGAAGGAAGGAAGGAAGGAAGGAAGGAAGGGATTGCGATAGATAGATAGATAGATAGATAGATAGATAGATGTGAAAACACTGAGATTACGAAGGAAGGAAGGAAGGAAGGAAGGAAGGAAGGAAGGAAGGAAGGAAGGGATTGAGATAGATAGACAGATAGATAGATAGATAGATAGATAGATAGATAGATAGATGTAAAAACACTGAGATTACGAAGGAAGGAAGGAAGGAAGGAAGGAAGGAAGGAAGGAAGGAATTGAGATAGATAGATAGATAGATAGATAGATAGATAGATAGATAGATAGATAGATAGATAGTTTTGTGGACATAATTCTCCGCTCCTACTGAATATTTGCATATTTTCTAAGGAAATACGAATATTTGCAAGTACCTTAATAAATAGTTGATTCTGTATTTAGTTTTGAATAATTCGAAAAAATTTTAGGACTTACATAATTCTAGATTTTTCTAAAAATTAGTGCAATCCAAAATCCTCTTTTATGGACATTATGATGTAATATAGCCTGGTGCAAGTGGTTGTTGTTTTTTATTTTGCTTTTTCATTATTTTTTCTTAATTTGACATTTAATACTAACACCACTTGAAAATGAAATCGTATTGACTAAATTTTATAACATTCTAAAAGGTTACGAAGAAGACAGTATATGAGTGCCATGTACTGCGATTACTCATTCGTTTTGCAACCAAGGCAAATACGACTTAACATGACAAAAAGCTATGAATGCAGATGGTTGATGCGTACAAACAAGTTGACGGATATACACTATTTCCATGCATTTATATTGTTCTAGTTCAAGAATACGTAGCATTATCAAGAAGTACAGCGAGACTCATTGTGTTAAGAATAAATTAAGGAGTGTCAGAAAACGGTTAATTTCTGAGATAATGGAAAAAGAAAATCGTTAAAGAAGTGTCGAAGAGTCCTCATTTAACGATAAAAGACATTGTCAGTGATGTAGGGACATCAGGGTTGGATGTATCGATGAAGACAGTCACTAGATGCTTTAATCGAGCAGGAATTTAAAGTTATCGCCCGGGAAAAAGTGCCTTTCTAAAAGCTAAACACCTAAAATGCAGATTAGCCTACGCTAGAAGCGATGGAGAACATGGGAGTAAGTATTAGAAACCGAGAACATGAACACCCGTTATGTATGGAAAGAAATGAATAAAGTTCACAAACCCAAAATTACACTTCTATAATTCTGCTCTGCGAATGTTTTTTCTGTTACTGAACCTTGATAACAAGTAAAGTACGGGGTATCATGGATAAGAAACACACACACACACACACACACACACACAGATATATATATATATATATAAATGGAACTTTGTGTGTGCATGTGTATGTGGGGCTCTGTGTGTGTCTGTGTGTGTGTGTGTGTGTGTGTGTGTGTCCGTTACCTATATACTCCGAAACGGCTGAACCGATTGTCTTGAAAAATTTACACAGTTGTACTATAAGCGTCTGCGAGTGTTCTTAGCTAGATTTTGTTTCGAGGTACTCCCGATAAATATCGAAAATTGATAATAAAAAACTCGGGTTATAGAAGGAGTGGTCCGATTTTAATCAAATTTGATACTCTCATAGACAAAGACATAAGAAACGATATTCAGAAGGTTCAAGGTTGCAGTTCTTATAATAGTGCAGAAAATCGATAATATATATATATATATATATATATATATATATATAAAAGACAAGATGTTTGTGTGTGTGTCTGTTTATCTGCATGTATGTCTGTATTTTTTCAGCACTTTTATTTTAGATTTGCTTCGGGTTTGGCTCTAAGTAGCTATAATTGTAGTTCTTAGTCTCAGCCATGATATCATTTACTCAGAGGACTTATTTAGCCTTCAAAATTCAGTTTACGACGAAAAAAACTTATTTGATATCGATACCAGGAAATCAAAATTTGACTTACATCCATCAATTTTTCTTTTAGTCTACGGTTTCGCTTTAACTGGAAACAACTATTGCTTTTTAGTCTTTCGTGCCAACGTCCAAAGAGTCTGAGCTCCAGGACCATGGATTAGTTTTAAATCTTTCATTACACCCAAGCAACGCCGGGCTATACTGCGAGTATATATATATATATATTACTTCAAACATTATTTTTACTGGATAACTGTATTTGAAGTAGAATCCATGTTTTTATTTTCAGCAGTGTTGGCCCGCGACCTCGAGTCAACTTAAGAAAGAAAACCTGCTCTCCAGCAGGGTTTGAACGTGAACCCCACCTTTTCGGAGAAATCGCAGCTTTATCTTTTATGCCTTAGCCCGCTCAATCACAGAGCGCGAACGGCGCAACAAGCCTCCCATCTTCTTTTTCTGGGCTCTTCGTTTAGACCGCTCGGATTAAATTCTATTAATACCTTTCACCCGATTTAATTTCTTGTATATAATTACAATTTTGTCTACTTTAATTGACAGCTTTATGTCAGTGCAAGGCTACCTACATCCCTTGAACTTCGATTCTATAACTGTTAGCTATAAAAATATTCTAGATCAAACCGCTGAGGCACTTTGGTTTAGATGTTCTGGTGTGAGATCGAATGAAAAACTTATTTTTTATCTTTAAGACGAGTCTAATGCACATTGGGGGGCACCATAGATCAACCCCTCGTAGATCAATATCAATTAGCATCTTTTGTCGTCAAGATGTGCGTTGTGGTGCAGTGAATATCGAATCGGAACGACAAATCGGGGAGCCGAGTTCGAATTCCAGTTAGATTCTGTTATGTTGCATGTAACAGAATTATTGAGCAAATAAATACAAATAACGGAATTGTAGTACAATTGGTATATTACCAGGAGAAGTAGTATAACAGGAACAAGGGTTTAGTAGCACGTATCGTCGTGAGACGTAGAGTCTGATAAATAGCACACTTACGGTTCACTACCGGAAATACTCGACTGGCTTGTTAATCGGTTCACTCGTTACTCGGCTGTCTCCCGAGGTCTTTCCCCCGAGGTATCGTCACTACTATTTTTGTAGTGCTCGGAATAGTCCATTCTTGTAGACACAGGTGGAGAGCGCCCCAACAGATTCCTTGCAAAAATCGGCTTGGGGAAGGTATTAATCCGTTTGCTTCTCCTTCCAGCTGTGGGTTAAATAGCAAAACAGTTTTGGTTCTGTAGCCTTTAATGGTAACCAGTCTACCGCAGAAAGTAATGGCAACCTACTTTTGGAAAATCTTCTGCCCAGTCAGTCCCAAGGGTATTTTTATTTTTATTTTTCCGAGTCGATATCCACTGCACCACGATGCATATCTTAGAAAGAAATTTTATTATTGATAACATTAATCCCAATACATATTTCTTGACGTGAATCACTCCCGTTTTCCTGCATTTTAGAAGGTCTTTCAATTTTTAAATGTACGAACAGTGTATTTTTAAGAAGTAATTTTGTGTCCAAAAAAAAAAAAACAAATTTATGTCCAAGTCCGATGCAACTGAGGACGTCAATCAAGAAACGAATGTTCAATATATAAAACTTTTCGCAAGCTAAACCTTTATTTAATAAGAAGTTTATCGAAACTCACTGCATGATTTAAAAAATTAGTTGGATGAGGAAATCTGTGGAAAGCAGGACAGAGAGTCAATAATCCGACCACGGAATTAATTCTTGGCAAAAGTGAAAATAAAATAAAATAAGACAGCGATATTGTGTAGAAGACAATAAAATTTAATGAAATGAAAACTGAACTCCACTAAGACGAAGTTAAAACAAAGTTGACTTAAACAAAGCAGTGCCAATCTAAATAAGGAAACAAACACAAATCGAAAATGGTTTGAATGTTTTTTTGTTTAGCTTCAGAAATTCACAACCTTAATAAGAACTGTGATTTTTCAAACTGTCATATTTCGAAGCACTCGTTCGGTTACAAATGAGTATGATACGATGGGGAGGTTATGAATATTCGGACATTAACGAGATTTTTGCGTGAGTCTGTTTACGAAATATTTCCTTTGTTTAGTCTATCGTTAGTTTTATGGCCAATGCTTCATTGGCTGGAAACGCACACGTGATAAATGCCGTCTATCAGATTTTCAGAAGTGATGAAAGAAATTTCCAAAATGTCTCTTCCATTGTTTGATCCAACCGGGAACAGGAATCAGATTCTGAGAGACCTGATTTCAGTTACAATATTCCAAATAACACGCTGGATAAAAATATACGACTATATTACACAATAGCAGCATTTGAAAATAATAAAATGCGGAACTGTAATGTAATATCACTCCTCCTATATACCAGTGGAAAATCTCCTTAAATATAAAGAAAATACGTAAAGTTAAAATGTTCTACCGAAGGATGCGGAAAATACTATTAACTGAACATGTGAAGAGCAGAAAATTTTTAAAGAGAATGGAGACAAAAAAGACGAGTATACTTTTTTTTTAATCGTTTCACCCCAAGCAAGGCATTCTACTGCCACTATTGCGCTTGGGGCTACATAGGGGAAGGTAAATAGAAAGAGTGGTTAGATATAGGAAATTTCAGAAGGTGGGGGTGATAGGTAGTTGGGAGGATGGGAAGAGTGTTTGAAAGAATGGAAGCGAGTTATTGTGTTAGGAGGTGTCTACTGACCTTACATTTAAACTCCTGGAGATTGTAGCCGTCGGGGAAGCAGTCATGTGGAAGGGAATTCCAGAGTCGGGAAGTACGAGAAAAAGAAACTGTTGGAGTAGAAGTTGCGGTTGCATTTTATCGGTTTCACTGTAAAAGGGTGAGATCTAGTTGCTAATCTAGTATCTCTTGCAAATTCGAACCTAGTGGGTACCAGTGATCTAAGTTCATCAGAGCAGAAGCCATGGAAGTATTTATAGAAGAGACACAGGGAAGCCACGTCTCGCCGGTGAGAGAGAGATTGCAGGCGGTCTACTAAGTCGGTATCGATCACATTACAGACCGCTGTACCTTGTCAAGAAGCCCAAGGAGAATAGCAGGGGCACCCGACCAGATATAGCAACAGTATTCAATGCACGGGCGGATGGTAGATTTATAAATGTGCAGGATAGATTCAGACGAAAAAAACTTCCGGGCCCTACAAAGAGAACCGACTTTCATAGCAGCGGATTTAGTAATGGATTCGATATAGTCATTCCACTTGAGGTCCGCTGAAAGTGTGAGACCAAGGAGGCGTAGTGATTTACTCTCTGGGAGGCAAGCTTTGTCCATGCTAATGGGAGGTAGGTGCGGTTGTCTATGATGGTTAATTGATAGTAGCTTCGTTTTAGAAGCATGAAAATTTACGGGCCATTTCTTACCCCAGTCCACTACGGATTGGAGGTCCTTTCCAAGCTCGGCTGCAGAAAGAGAAATCTGAAATTTATAGAATACATAATAAGGAAAGTGGGTTTGGAGAATTTGACACTCACAGAATATATTTAAGACAAGAGAGAAACGTCAGGCAGCCTTCCTAACGAATGATGGAACAAATATTGGAAGGAATGTTGCAAGCGCTACAAAAGGTAAGGAGTTGTTGATAGACATGATCATCCACCTCCGGAAAAAAACGATATATAGAGGAAGATTTACTTTTGATTTCAAATGTAAATTTCCTAAACAGATGCTGGGAGGTCGGATCACTAAGTCTAGCTTCAGATTAAGTAATGAGCTAAATTTTTATCTATTTATTTTATTAGTAGCAATATAGCCCGGCGTTGCTCGGCTGTAATGAAAGCTTTAAAACTAATCCATGGTCCTGGAGATCAGACTCTTTGGACGTTGGTACGAAAGACTAAAAAGCAATAGTTGTTTCCAGTTAAAGCAAAGCCATAGACTGAAAGAAAAATGAATGGATGTGAGTCAAATTTTCATTTCCTGGTACCGATATCAAATTTTCTGCACTATTGTAAGAACTGCAACCTTGAAACTTCTGAATATCGTTTCTTATGTCTTTGTCTATGAGTATATCAAATTTGAATAAAATCGGACCACTCCTTCTATAAACCGCTTTATTCGATTATCGAATTTCGATATTTATCGGGGGTACCTCGACACAAAACCTAGCTAAGAACACTCGCAGATGCTTATTGTACAACTGTGTAAATTTTCAAGAAAATCGGTTCAGCCGTTTCGGAGTCTATAGGTAACAGACACACACACAGATACACACACATACAAAGTTTCATTTATAAATAAGTTTAGATATTAACAGGCTTACTTAATACAAGGTTCAAGAGCCACTCAAGGTAGTGGATTACTAAATCTAATATGTAATATATATAAAAGTGTTTGAAGTGAGGATTATGATGAAATAGATAACGATTGATGCTTGACATGAAGAGGTTAACGTTGTTGTGGTCCGAAGAAGTAGCCATGCGGAAGACTGTTTAAAAACGAATTTAAGCTCTTTATTCATTTTAACCGTTTCACCCAAGCAAGGCGATAAAGCCACTGAGATGCAAGGAATCAGTGACAATAAAAAATATTGAGAAAATTCTAGTAAGTAAAAAATACAATAAAATAACAATGGATCTCAGAACACTCTCATCTACCCAACCCTCATTCTCAGTATACTTACCCGCCTATCACCCACCCTCTGACATTTCCTATATTTAATCAGCCTTTCTCCACTCTACGTAGCCCCCTGCGCAGTAGTGGCAGTGACATGCCTTGCTCGGGGTGAAACGCTTATAAAAAAAAAAAAATATCGGCTTGGAACGAGAAACCGGAGAGCCGAGTTCGAATTCCAGTTGAATCCATTGTGTTCACTTCCGCGCAAATACCATTGGGAAAGGTATTAATCCGTCTATTCCTTCCAGTTATGGGTTAAATAGCAGGACAGATTGGGTTCTATAGCCTTGGTCGGCAACCAGTCTACCGCAGAAAGCAATGCCAACCTACTGCAGGATAATCTTCTGCCCAGACAGTCATGTCTCTTTCGAGACATGATCGCCCAAGCGTGTATCACGTATGGCACTTAACTGTCTGACTATATTTATATACTTTTGTTCACCGATCTGAGTTTCCAAGAAATGTAAATGGAAAGTTGATATAAATAAGGAGACAACATTTCGCCTCAAGAATTAATTAGGCATAAAAATACGAGACAAATAACAAATCTAATTTCTTCACAATCTCTTGTACCTGAGGCATAAGAGAACATTCTTAAAACGTAGGATGTCATTCTTTTATTTGAGTAACTAACAAGACAACGTTGAAAATATTTAAACTGAAAATCCTTCTTTCATATTTGACTCATGATCGTACACTTCACTAAGGATGGAAAGGAAACCACTCGGTTCCGTTTAAATCAACCTGATCTATCATAAAACTGTCTCCCTGCAATGAAACTGGAAACCGATAAAATCTTGATCACAAAATAGCTGATGTCGCTGTATATGCTTTAATGAGTTTAAGAATGGTGTCGTCATTCTGTGGTCTTTATAGCTGAGTAGCCAGATAAAAGTCATTTATTTAATCAGTCAACATTCAATGCAGAAATCAATAGGCATCGTTACCAAGAGATTAGTATAATTTGCTAAGATTTTTGAAATACGATAAATTATGGGTCTAGAGATCCGCTAACCAAGTATGTTGTTTGAACCCCCCCCCCCCCCCGATTTATACTTATTAATCAGAAATTCGCGATTATGGTGTGTGGAGAAGTTAGAAAAATTACCAATCAAAAATATATATAGGAGTATCCTTTCTGTTATAATAAAGAGCATTATATATATATATATATAACGTAGAATATTTGGTATATAAGTCAAGTAAATTCATATATGGATGTGCGTTGTGATGCATTGGGTATCGGCTCGGAACGAGAAATCAGGGAGCCGAGTTCGAATTCCAGTTGAATTCATTGCATTCACTTACGCACAAATACCCTTGGGAAATGTTTAAATCAGTCCCTTCCTTCCAGTTATGGGTTAAATAACAGTACAGATTGGGTTCTATAGCCTTGGTCGGCAACCAGTCTACCGCAGAAAGCAATGGCAACCTACTGCGAGATAATCTTCTGCCCAGACAGTCATGTTTCTTTCGAGACATGATCGCCCAAGCGTGTATCACGTATGGCACTTAACTGACTGACTGAAATTCATATATATATATATATATATATATAACGTAGAATATTTGGTATTTAAGTCAAGTAAATTCCGATAAATACAAACTCAAAAGAACTCAATGTTAAATTTATTTATTTAATTCAATAGAGTAATATAATCTAGAAAAAAAGTTTTAGATATTCTACAATTTCATGGGCAATACGTATTTCGCAGGCAAACCTACTCGTCAGACCCAAATGATACAACAGTTAATATTCAAAATGATACAGAAAAGCATTTCATACAGATACTCACGTGCCCGTATCGAGAATAGACATTTCTAACGGTAATCTACAAAAACATTTTCTCGATCATTCAAAGAACACAAAAAAAGAAAGAAAAAGAAAAATATAGAAAATTATTAAACGGAAAGAAAAGAAAGAAAAAGAAAAAGAAAAGGAAAAGAGGACGAACCGTATAAACAGAAAGAAAGTTAAAGTTAACATCTCAGATCAACACCAGTGTCTATTGCAATTCATCTGCTTTCTTAGAAAAACATGGCATAGAAATTTAACATTAAAATTTAGTTAATTGGATGAATCTACGGTATAAAAACAAATTTTAAATCATACATTTAAGTACAAATTAAAATATAACCATTAGTAGTATTATATTATAAATATAGTTAAAATAATTAAAAAATAAATCAAAAATTATATAAGAAACTGATAAATAAAATATTAAAAGTCAATCTTAAAAAAAATTAGATGTGAAATACGTATTACCCATGAAATTGTAGAATATCTAAAAAATTTTCTAGAGTATATATATATTTTTTTTCTCTAATATCTTTTTTTCTCTAATAATTTTTTTTCTCTCTAATAATTTTTAAACTGATAACTTCCTGTAATTGGCATTGAGCTCGCTTCTACCTAGAAGGTTTAATTAAATAAATTTAATAATTTTTCTTAAATCTTATACTGAAACCCATTCCTCCTGCCTAAATACACCTCTTCAAACAGCCCAAAATCTTAACCTTAAAAAAGTAATTTAACTCGTTTAGTTGTCTATCTTTATAAAATATGATCTCCTTTACCAAATCCCTATATATATATATATGTATATATGCATATATTTCTTTAATAACTTTAAATTCATGACTTCCTGTAATGGATAAACTTAATTAAAACATTTTAAGATATTACATTTAAATCTATTCCTCCCCTTCCAAAATATACCGTTTCAACACCCTGTAACCCCGCCACTAACAGCTCTATCCTGTTCTACTTTGTGACCGTTGTTAACCTAAAACCCTGCCACACTTTACCCTAGGGCCTTCGCCATTTGGAACAAAACAATGTCGCTGACGTGACGTAGAATCTCTATTAGAGATCCTATGTTGAAATGTACATCCGACACCTTTGAATTTTGAAAATTTTATCTAATTTTTACATATATATATATATATATATATATACTCTAGAAAAATTTATATATATATATATATATATATATATATATATATATATATATCCCTCCTGTCACACCAATCAAGAGTGAGACAGAAGCGTGACAGTTTCGGCTCAGTTTATTCTGTTTAATACCTGTTATGAAACATCTTGCTATGTGTTTACTCTTTAACAGTGCCATATTATTTTACTTTTTGTAATAACTATGTCGTCAAATAGTGAAAAGTATATATATATATATATATATATATATATATATATATATATATATATATATTGGAGGACACCTGGTTTAGATCATTAAATAGAATATCGAGTTCTCTGAATCGTTGAATGAAGGCTATTGTTTGAAAATACAGGTGACTTCTTTTGTCAATAATACAAACCGTTGAATAAAATAGAAAATAAATTTTCTGTAGGCTTGACATAAACAAATTTAGAAATGATAAACTAAAACGTTAAATAATTTTCCTCAAATCTGTTCTTTTCTATGACACATTCCTTTCGGGATAAGGAGGTTTGTTTCTCTCTTTTCTTGCTTTAAGTAAATTTTGCACTTTCCCATCCGTTTTTGTTTCTGTTCTGTCGGCCATTAACAAAAATTCCCTTAGTATACATACCGGCCATAATTATTAGGCCATCCCAGTGTTTAAAAAAATGATGTATTTCATACTCTTTTTTAGTATTTATTACCAAGTGAATGAAAATAGAATTGTTCTTTTGTTAATATTGCACAATAACATCAAATGAATTTATAAATATTTAATAATTACCAATATTGCAGTTTCATTAATGAAAAAAAATGAAGAAAATTTAGAGTGATTCGGATGAGTTAATCTTTGCTTCCTTGGATTTTAAAAATGTTCAAAGTAATAATAACAAAAGAAGCATTCTATTTTTATTTAGATTTATCCACTTAAAATAGTATGATTTACATCATTTTTTTAAGAAAAAGTGTAGCATATGAGGACATCAATAATTCCAGTTGTAGTTGAAGCCCTCGGACTGATTGGAAAATTTTGCAATAGACTAATTGAATGGATTCCCAGTAGCTCATGTCTTAAAGAAATAAAGAAATATGTACAGCTCACACATTACGAAGAGCTTTATTAATGTGAAATCAGATGATCTTAGTTTTTTTTTCAAAAAATGATCAGTGAAAAATGTCCTGATGCTATTTCTGACCTTAGGTCTTTGGTTGGAAAGCGGAAGGAAATGTGTATACAACAAAAATCAAAAGAAATAATAATAATAATAATAATAATAATAATAAGAAGAAGAAGAAGAAGAAGAAGAAGAAGAAGAAGAACAAGAAGAACAAGAAGAACAAGAACAAGAACAAGAACAAGAACAAGAACAAGAACAAGAAGGAAATTAAAAGAAGGAGAAAAATACAACTAGAGAACAAGCGTTTTTAAATTAGTGATATCAACAGTTAGGAAAAACAAATGAAAATAAATCAACACAATCATTAGGTCAAGGATAAATCTTTGACAAACAGTTCTGCTTTGATGCTACGCAGAACAACATAAATCCCGTAGTTCGATTTTTATCGTTCCACAACTAAACCGGATTTACTACTTCATCGGATTATCAGGTGTCAAAGATCTCGAGAGTGATCAGTGGATTTAGTCTATATAATAACAAGCTAACAAAACCACTGGATATAGCTAATACCGAATGCGCATTCATCTTTCTTCACGGTTGTAATACATTTTCCCAATTGTAGGTGTAACGGGCTTTACAAATATATACAGTGCAGATTAGAACAGTTTCAGATCTTAGCAGAGATCAGTTGTACAACAGAGCAAGTAAGTTACTGCGGCTTCATTTTCTGTGATGTGTCAACAAATATTAGCAATGATACAATTCAAACAAGTCCAGCGTATTATTTCAATTATTTTACGCCACTCGCTCCTCGTGGACGATTGGCCATCAACTAGAGGTCGTCGATGCTTCTGTAACGTTTTTTTTTTTACTGGTAAAAATCTGTCTTTCAATTTAAACTATAGCTGGAGGGAAAAGAGATAGATTAATACCTTTTCTTAAGGGTATTTGCGCGTAACAAAATTCAACTAAAATTTGAACTTGGCTCTCCGATTTCTCGTTCCGATACGATATCCAGAGCACCACAACACACATCCTTTCTTTCGCTTACTAACTCAGAATAAAAGATACCATCTTCTGGAATTGTAACAGTATTAATGGAATGGACTCTACCTTTACGCGTGGTTGAAATATAAACTTAAAACGTTGATTTGAGAAGTTTATATTTTACTAGTAGATGTTTTTGGAGTTTGGTACTTAGTGGGGTGTTGAATAAACAGAAAATATTTACAGACAATGAATAGAATTGACACTGAGAAATATTCAGGCCCAAATTTATGATTTAACGTAATCCGGTAATCGGGTAATCCGATAATCCGGTAACCCGATAATCCGGTAATCCGTTAAACCGGTAAAAAGGAGCTACTTCTACATGGGCGTTAGAAATCTACAATTCAAATGGCCCAGTTAGCCCATATCTTGGTCAACATTTTTTTTTAATCATCTCACCCCAAGCAAGGCATTCCACTGCCACTATTGCGCATGGGGCTACATAGGGGAAGGTAAAGAGAAGGAGTGGTTAGACATAGGGAATGTCAGGAGGAAGGTGACAGATGAGTAAGGATACCGAGGATGAGGGTTGGGCAGATGGGAAGAGTGTTTGATAGAGTGGGAGCAGGTTAGTGTGTTAGGAGGTGTCTATTGACCTTACATTTGAACTCCTGGAGATTGTAGCCGTCGGGGAAGCAATCGTTTGGAAGAGAATTCCACAGTCGGCATTTTTATCTTTTCATGTTATTCGCTAGTCTGCCTTGATTGACTACTGAAGTCAAGAATTTGAATGAACCCGACACTGAGAAACTGGGACAATGAAGTCATCAAAAACATTGCCCTAATCCTTTTACTGCGCTCATATGCTAATTATATTGTAACCTGATGCATGAAAGAAACGTATTCTCCAAAGATACAGGAACCCACCTAGAATTAAACGTACTTATCACACTGGCTGCTAATTCTCGGCAGTCGGAATAAAATATAGCAGTACTTTGACATCACCACTCATTTTTCACCAACTTGAAAGCACTGGGGAACACTCATTTTGTTGCATTTAAAAAAGACTGTTCTATAGTCAATTTGAGTGTGTTGATTTCAAATCTGAAGTCGGTTTTTGTCTGCAAGCTACAAATTTTATGCAATTTGACATTTGTATTTATTTTTTAATTTTTCGTTTTTATAGGAAATTATACGAATAGTTTATCAATTTTTTTGTGTATTTTATTCAAGTAGGAATTTGCGTTTGTAACTTTTGCGTTTGTACACTCCATCTGGGTAATCTCGTTTAATACTCCAGCAGTAGTCAGCCATCATACTTTTGTCCCAGTGCCCTTGGTAGCGTTCTTCCATGACCCTTAGGTCTTGTGGAATCGTTCTCCTTGTTCGTCACTCACAGCCCCCAGGTTGTCAGGGAACTTATCAAGGTGGCTGTTCAAAAAATGAAGCTTGATGCTCATGTTGCACCCTATATCACGAAAAGTGAGGAGCATTCTGTTCATAAGTTCACTGTAGTTCCCGCCTTATCATTTACAAGGAAGTTCTGAGTGACTGACACAAAGGATAACCATGCTGCCTTTTCTAAAGCGGTCATCTTAGCAACAAACTGATCATCACGAATTAGAGCCAATGCACTGAGTGACCGACAGGTACTGCTCCATAAACATTGCCATTATGTAAAAGAACACACTTCAGACTGCGTTTTGAACTGTCTAAAAAGAGTCTCCATTCAGCAGGACAATAGTAAGGTAAAGCCAGTTCTTTGAGAAGCCCTGGGATGTCATGGCAGTAAACAAAATGTCTGTCTTCTGAAGAGATGGTCACAAAAAGCTGGTCACGCTTTCTGAAATATGAAACTTTAACAGAGTGATCAACAAGATTCCTGCCTTGTAATCATGATGCCAAAAGCTCTGCTGCTTTCTTTGAAAGTCCTAAATCCCGCACTAAATCATTTAGTTCAGCCTGGGGAAGAGTCTTGGGAACTGGAAAAGATTCAGTGTCTGAAGAATAGTTCTCCGATTGTGAACACTTTTTCTGACAATTTATTGTCACAACTGTCTTGTTCGCTTGTATCATGTCCAATGTCTTTATCGTCCAATGAAGGCAAGCCTTTGAAAACTGGAACAGGAACTTCGTCAGAGTGCGGAGCAGGCCGAATAGCTGAAGGAAAGTTCGGATACCTAATCTTATGTTGGTTTTCCCCCCAACACCAGTTGTGTTTACCATGTGGAAATAACAGTCAGTTACATTGTTGGTGGGTTCGCGCTAAATCATTGGAACTCCAAAAGGCAGACCTTTGCGTTTTTCTTTGGTCCAGTCTCGAAGCATTTCCACACAATTGTAGCACACATTCTGAGGCGCCCATTGCTTGTCTTGATCACCAAGATGAACTTCAAAATATACCTCGTAGGCACGCTTGACAAACGAAGATATGTTATGTCTCTGACGATTGAGTGTGTAGCATCCACATATGTAGCAGAAGGCATCAGACTTGTTTCTGCAATGATATTTATTTTTGGAAGCCATGTTTGTCTTAAACAAAATACGAATGATCAAAATAGTAGAAGCTATCTATATATATGGACGCGAAAATGTTTATACATAGTTTACGCAAGTTCACATTTGTACAATTTCATTAACCTCAAATTGCATACAAAGTAGAGCTTTTAGAGAAAAACCAATTTCAGATTTAAAATCAGCGCCAAAACTCCCTCAGAATCAGTTAAAATATCCAATGCAACTCAAAGTTTCTGAAAAACTGTTCCCTCTTCTAAGGAGTGTTTGTCCAACTAAGAAACTTTCTAGGGAAACAGACTAAATTTTGGAAGCCAAATGTGTCTGCAAGTCAGAGGCCAAATTACTCTGATTTATTTGATGAACCTAATACCATTCACTTTCTCGGAGTATTGTTGTTGTTACTGTGATACAATGCAAATATGATTGACTCCCAGTAACACTCAAACATAAACCACAGCACCAAGGAATTAGAAAGGGTAATTCTTTTGACAAGCAAGAAACGGTTGTCCGACCTAAAAGTCACTTTCTTATTTATTTTTTGTAACTTATCCACTTTGCTTCTGGAGCGTTTCGACCAGCTTTGCATAAGACTTCTTCCTATGAAAAACTTAAAAAACATAAGTTGGAAAGATCAACTGGTACAATGATGCGCCCAGGCAGAATGGGTTGTGTTAACATAATATTTAATGTGAAGGTGAAAGCACGTTTACAAATACACCCGCTAGTATAGGAAATATAATCTTATTTACATTGTTCAGACTGTTGTTCTCGTCTTTATAGACATATTCACGACGTGCGTTTCGGCCGTTGTACGCTCCGATCTTCTTTAAGTGATTTGAATTTTAAATTTAACCCTTTATTTCAAACACTGATTGTTCTTGTTCCATAGGTCATGCCACTTTCAGATGTTTTAGATATATACATTTAATTCAAATATCCAAGTTGTTTGTTCGTTATAGCTGTCGCCAGGTATTGATCTCACAACTCTTTTGGTCAAGTCACTGGATTCATTCAAAGGCGTTGTGTTCTCAAGGGTACATAGTCTAGTGAATAAAAACTACTCTTTTAACCGTCTTAGGCAACCTTGTTTGCCTTCTTTCAGTATGACTGATGCTATTCTCCAGGAGAGTAGCTAGTTGTATCTTCTCGGCTAACCTTCTCGGGTGTTATGAAACAGAAAGGTTATACTAAATCCATTTGTTAGGTCAGCTGCTGGAAAAAAATTGGTTTACTGTGTCGTGGTAGATCATTTGCCTCCCTTGAATCTTACACCTTTATAAATGTACCGTTCGTCCATTCTTGTCTCTCTTTCTGTTATCCATTTAAAGATTCTTGACAAAATCCAAAGAAGAATCAGTAATATTATTAGTCGTAAACTGGTATCTCGGCTTCAGTCACATTCTCACCGCAGTAACGTGATTTTAAAAAAAATATTTTCCTGTTAATTGTTCTGATGAATTTTCCTTCCTGCTACCTCGATCGCATCAATTTAGACAAAGTGATGGATGCTGGACAATGAGGACAAAACTGGAAGCTGCGGAAATGTGGTTCTACAGAAGGATACTGTGAATATCGTGGACTGAACATGCAACCAACGATGAGGTGTTAGAAAGAATGGCAACAAAAATGAAATTAATATTGAGCATCAGGAAGAGACAACTGAAGTTCCTGGGACACGCAATAAGAAAGGAGAGCTTGGAGAACCTGATACTGACTGGACAGATAGAACGAAAAAGAGACAGAGGAAGGCAGCGGATAACATATTTGCAGGGCCAGATCAGGTGGATGAGGGAACCGGGGTTGCCAGGATTTACTGGAGCAAACATACAAGGAGCCACAAGGGATAGGGAGACGTGGAGAACCATGATCGTCTACATCCTGAAGGGACAGGGCACATAGAAGAAGAAGAAGAAGAGAAGCTAGACTGGCGATGTGCGTTGTGGTGCAGTGGATATCGGCTTGGAACGAGAAATCTGAGAGCCGAATTCGTATTCGTTGTATTCACTTAAGCACAAATACCCTTCAGAAAAGTATTAATCTGTCGCTTCTCCTTTCAGCTATGGGTTAAATAGAAGAACAGATTGTGTTCAGTAGTCTTGGCTGGCAACCAGTCTACCGGAGAAAGAACTGGCAACCTCTTGCAGAAAATATTCTACCCAGTCATGATCGCCCAAGCTTGTATCACCTATGGCTCTTTACTGACCGACTAGACTGTCAACAAGATTTCATAATCTTACAGTAGAAACTACTATATGTAACCATAAGTTCTATGCTAACAGTTCCTTCTCTCAACTTTGACCTCCAAAAATGTAAATGTAATGTCACTCGTCATCTGTTTCCATAATTCCTGTTTATTTATTGTTCCTTCTCCAAATTCCACTTGAATTTCTTGTATCACTTACGCACAAATACCATAGAAAAGGTATTAATCCAATTTTCCCTCCAGTTATGGGGTAAATAACAGGGCGGATTGGGTTCTATAGCCTTGGCTGGCAACAAGTTTACCACAGAAAGCAATGGAAACCCTTTATTTCAAGTACTGATTGTTCTTGTTCCATAGGTCATGCCACTTTCAGATGTTTTAGATATATACATTTAAAGCAAATATCTAAGTTTTTTGTTCGTTATTGCTGTCGCCAGGGATTGAACTCACAACTCTTTGGGTCAATTCATTGGATTCAATCAAAGGCGTTGTGTTCTCAAGGGTACATAGTCTAGTGAATAAAAACTACTCTTTTAATCGTCTTAGGCAACCTTGTTTGCCTTCTTTCACTATGACTGGTGCTAATCTCCAGGAGAGTAACTGCGGGATAATCTTCTGCCCAGTCTTCTGCGGGATAATCTTCTGCCCAAGCGTGTATCACATATGGCACTTAACTAACTGACTGAATATAATAGTTGGAATAATGATTAAGGCTTCTACTGGTCATAAAGTGGGGGATCAGTTTATTACTTCATAACAATAGGAAACCGATCCCCCACTAATTACTACATAATAATATAATACATTTCTTCCCCCTCTAGCTATGAGTCAAATAACAGGAGAGATTGGGTTCTATAGTCTTGGCAACCAGCCTACCGCAGAAAGCAATGGCAACCTATTGCGGGATAATCTTCTGCCCAGTCAGTCATGTCTCTTTCGAGACATGATCGCTCAAAGCGTGTATCACGTATGGCACTTAACTGATTGACTTACTGACTTCTTCTTGAATTTTTTTCTCGGATTATTTTACACTCAGTAACCTCTTGCGTCTTTGTGGCTTTATCGCCTTGCTTTGGATGAAATTATTTAGAAAAGGTGTTATTTGTCAAGTACCGTATGCGCTTGGATATCGACTCGGAACGAGAAATCGAGGAGCCGAGTTCGAATTCCAGCTGAAATCATTGCATTCACTTACGCGCAAATACTCTTGGGAAAGGTATTAATCCGTCTATTCCTTCCAGTTATGGGTTAAATAACAGAATAGATTGGGTTCTATAGCCTTGGTCGGCAACCAGTCTACCGCAGAAACCAATGGCAACCTACTGCGAGATAATCTTCTGCCCAGTCAGTCATGTCTCTTTCGAGACATGATCGCCCAAACGTGTATCACGCATGGCACTTAACTGACTGTATGCGCTAAAACTCACTGAACGATTGTTTACCTTAATTTTTTTTTCTCACTTCAATCATGTTTTAAACAGAAAAGACAGTTGTTCTGTGGTTAACGTCACTAAAAACACTTGAATCTCTTCGAGAAGCGAAAAGTATGTGAAAAGGTCAGCAAAATAAGTCAAAAAATAAAATCAGAAAATTACTGACTTTAAATTTGAAATATCATCATGCCACTTGTAGCGCCATCTGTTATCCTAGAAAAACGTAACTCCGCGGCAACGGCAAAACTAAAGTATCTTCAAGTGACCACTTAAAACTGAACACAAATTTTGATCACGTTTAAAAAATGTTCGAATGATACGACTGTTAAAAATATAATTATCTACACAAGCTAAAGAAAGCGTAAAGAAAGGACTAAAAATAAACTACAAGAAGACTTAATGTATGATCATCTAAACTCATTTATAAATGGAACTTTGTCTGTGTATGTGTGTGTGTCTGTGTGTGTGTCCGTTATTTATAGACTCCGAAACAGCTGAACCGATTTTATTGAAAATTTACACAGTTGTACTATAAGCGTCTGCGAGTGTTCTTAGCTAGGTTTTTTGTCGAGGTACCCCCGATAAATATCGAAAATCGATAATCGAAAAATTCGAGTTATAGAAGGAGTGGTCCGATTTTAATCAAATTTGATACACTAATAGACAAAGACATAAGAAACGATATTCAGAAGTTTCAATGTTGCAGTTCTTACAATAGTGCAGAAAATCGATAATATATATATATATATATATATATATATATATAAGGCAAGATGTTTGTATGTGTGTGTCTGTTTATCTGTCTGTATGTCCGTTATTCAAATCCACAATTTTTATCAGATTCTCACCAAACTTCGCACAAATATTCTTTAGGCTGAGTCTGAGCTCCAGGACCATGGATTAGTTTTAAATCTTTCATTACTCCCGAGCAACGCCGGGCTATACTGCTAGTCAGTAAAAAGAGAAGCCTAAAATGTTAACTATATGCGGGGGATACTAAAATCAAGCAGGTACCGAAATTCAAATACCCGGGAAGTGTTCTAACAGAAAGGCACTGAGCTCTGTAATCAAACTGGTATGGCCAAGGATGCATTCCAGAAGTTGAGTGGACTATTGAGAGACAGGAAATTTTCGATAGAAACAAAGTGCTTAATTGCTATGTAATGTCTTCTTTAATACGGTAGTGAATGCTAGACAATCTCACCGAAGATAAAGGAGAGACTTGAAGCAACCGAAATGTGGTTCCACAGAAGGATGCTGAGGATACCACGGACCTAACATGTGAGCAACGATGAGGTTTGGGAGAGAATGGACACGAAAAAGAAACTAATACTTGACATCAGAAAATGGCAGCTAAAGAGGAATGAGGAAGAAGGGCTTGAAGAATCTAATACTCACAAGTCAGATGGATAGAGAGGGGAAAGCGGCGCGTAATATAATTAACGGGTCTTGAGCAGGTGGATGGCAGAGCGGGGTTTGGGTGGGGTAACAGGAGAATACATACTAAAAGCAACTAAATATGGGGAGATACGGAAGGCAATAATCTCCTAAATCCTAAAGAGACACGCATATAGGAAAAGAAATAAAAACGCAATTCCACATCCCTGTTTTCTATTTCTCGTTAACTCTCACCTCAATGCGTCTGTGTCAGAGAAAGGTGAATAACCGTAGATTTTATAAAAAATATATAAAAATCTATTAATCTATATCCATGGGTTAAATAATGTATTTATAAAATATACACTCTTCATTAAAATCTAAACCCTTTATTAATCTATATCCATGGAAAAAATCATATTTATAAAATATACACCCTAGATTAAAATATAAACCCTTTATTAATCTATATAGAAATCGTATTTATAAAACACACACTCTTCATTAAAATACAAACTCTTTATTAATATTTATCCATGGGATAGAAATCGTATTTATGAAATATACACTCTTCGTTAAAATATAAACCCTTTATTAATCTATATCCATGGGATAGACATCGTAAATACAAGCAGTTTAAATAGTTCCGTCAACTCAGTATTTCCTGCGAACATCTGGAAATGTCTTAAATTTAAGTTAATGTGGAACCTTTAACTGTTAGAAGTATCCCCATTTTCGGTGTCATTACGATCAAAATGATATTCTCGTCAGAATTCAACCAAAATGTTCAGGTATTTGAAAAATGACTTAATTGCTAAAATATTAATATAGAAATAAAGATTAATAATAAAAAATATGCCAACTTCATTGATTTTATATATATATATATATATATATATATATATATATATATATATGGATAAAAGTGCTCAATATGAATGGATAGAGCGTGTGTAAATATAAAAGTGGACACTGAGTTCAACACCAAGTGGCAAAGTCTGTTTATACTTGAACCCAATCGATATATATGTATTTATATTTATGTTTTTATGTATTTGTTCATATCTATCTATCTATCTATCTATCTATCTATCTATCTATCTATCTATCTATCTATCTATGCCTGTTCAAATCTATCATCATCTATCTATCTATCTATCTATCTATCTATCTATCTATCTATCTATCTATCTATCTATATCTATCTATCTATCTATCTATCTATCTATCTATCTATCTATCTATCTATGCCTGTTCAAATCTATCTATCTATCTATCTATCTATCTATCTATCTATCTATCTATCTATCTCACTCTGTTCATATCTATCTATCTATCTATCTATCTATCTATCTATCTATCTATGCCTGTTCAAATCTATCTATCTATCTATCTATCTATCTATCTATCTATCTATCTATCTATGCCTGTTCAAATCTATCTATCTATCTATCTATCTATCTATCTATCTATCTATCTCACTCTGTTCTATCTATCTATCTATCTATCTATCTATCTATCTATCTATCTATCCCATTCGCTTCATATCTATCTATCTATCAGTCTCTATCTATCTATCTATCTATCTATCTATCTATCTATCTATCTATCTATCTATCTATCTATCTATCTCACTCTGTTCATATCTATCTATCTATCTATCTATCTATCTATCTATCTATCTATCTATCTATCCCACTGTATATATATATATATATATATATATATATATATATATATATTTTAATTCAGATACTTCAATCCAAGGGAAAAAAGCAGGAAGGTAAATTCCAAAAATCCGATCCTAATTAATATTAAAAATTTTATTTTAATATTAAAAAATGATACAGGAAGAGAGCTCCATGTAATAAAATATTACAGAGCAAATATATATTAAAAAAGGATTCATTCAAAGATGCTGAATGGCCATTTCGATATGAAGATCCCCACGGGGGATAACACATCACCTCAACAGAAAAATCCTTTCAGAAACTGGAGAAAAATTAGTCTACTTTTCCTTTTTAAATAGCCATTCAACATTTTTGAATTAATCCTTTTTTAACATATATATATATATAGGGTAAGAATTTAAATTGTCGTCTAAATTACACAAAAATAAAATTAACTCATTTTAACAGAAATATTTACCAAAATTTCACAAAATATTTTGAAATACTGAAGAGAAAATTTATTCCATAAAATCGCCGTTTTACTTTAACTACGTCTTACATACGACTTCGGAATCTCTTGCATCTCTTTTGGACGGGGCTCTTTGTTAAAACTGGTGAATGATGGCATAACCTTTGCTTTCAGTTCAAATTATGTGTTATTAGGGGTTTTGTTGTTCTCTCGCATGACTGCGTCCCTCATACTAATAAAGAGGGTGGTGCAGTCTGAAGAGTTAGGTGTCCCAGTATAATGAGTGATTTGATAGTAGAAATTGTCTGACAGCCATGACTGCCTTTTCCTGCTTGTGTGGCATGGTGCAGAGTCTTGTTGCAAAACATAGGACCACCCTCTTGACTTAGGGAAGCACTACCTCGTCAAATCACTTGATGAAGGACTCCATGTTAAGTTTAAAGCAACGTGAGACGATAAATGGAGGAATAATATCACTATCATTAGTGATCCTTCCAAACACCTTTGTGGTCAGCATTAGACTCGTCTAACTCTTCTTTGAATTCTTTGCACTGTCCTCAGATTGAGACCAAAACACTCTAAAATGTTCGTACTGGAACTTCTGACACCAATGTCAAACAGTACTGAATGCCATTTTCAAATTTTTGACGGCGTGAACTGTCTCATGGTATTCTTTTTCTCACAGATGATGCCCGACTGATTCTACTATTCTGTGCAGTTAACAAAATCAAAAACAAGCGACACGAATGCATAAAATTAAAAATATAAAATGACGACAATTTACCAATCGCACGTTGCATGTATAATTTAGTGTGCAACGTGGGAAAATGAAAGTCGTGCTACACTTTGAGTAACAAGATCTATATTTATTATTTTTAGTATATATATATATATATATATGTGTGTGTGTGTGTGTGTGTGTGTGTGTGTGTGTGCTCAATTAAGTGCCATACGTGAAACACGTTTGGGCAATCATTAAAGAGACTGGGCAGAAGATTATCCTGCAGTAGGATATTGCCATTGCTTTCTGCGGTAGACTGGTTGCCAGCCAAGGCTATGGAACCCAATCTGTCCTGCTATTTAACCAATAACTGTAAGGAAGAGATGGATTAATACCTTTTCTAAGGCCATTTGTGTGTGTAAGTGAATGCAATAGATTCAACTGGAATTCGAACTCGGCTTCCCGATTTCTCTTTCCGAGCAGTTATCCACTGCACCACAACGCACATAGTGATAAATAAAATTCAATATTCACTTGTCCTGATAATCGCGAAAATTACACCCACTCATCTGGATGCTTAATTTTTAAATTCTACAATTCAAATCTCACTCCCGATGATGAGTTAATGTATTCTTCGTTAAACTCGGAATAAAGACAAGATAGGCCAATATTTATTTCACTTATTATGAGTATGAACGGATTGTAAATAAAATAAGCAAACATGGTGTTTGCAGTTTACTTAATCTGACATGTTTAAAAGAAAATTTGCTGCCTAAATACACAAACATATATATATATATATATATATATATATATATATATATATATATATATTTATATTACAGAGAGATGATTTTCTCAGAGCAGCTTAGATGTGGCACATGACGGAAAAGTATGGGGAACTCACTAATCAAAATTGTAATGATGCAAGCAAGACAAACTTGCTAATCATTACATCACATCGAGGTGTGAGTTCAAAGATCAATACATGAAAAACATTCAAAGACTAAACGTCAGACAATATTACATGATTCATTTTTGCTCGAGTCGAGAACTTTCCGTCGCTTTATTTTAGGTTTATCATACATTCAGAAATCTGTTGTAAAATTACAAATATTGCCTAAAAAACGAAAGAAGAGAAAAATCTTCATCAAGTGATGACCTTGAGAAAAGCATAAATTCGATGCTGATTTTTCTTCATTATCACTAACTAAGGTGCCCTAGAAATATCTCCATTATTTTCCTCCTTAAAGTGAGAGCACTAGATTCGTATTAACTGAGTTCATCATCATCATCACTAGAAGTCTCTTCAATCTTTCGAAGAGAAAATAGAAAATACTAAGATAATGAATACGTATGAAGAAGTTTAAAGCACAAAAAAACACACTTATGTTTAATACAAAGTATTTGTCACTGTGCAGGTTTATGCAGTCTTCGAAGTTTAGTGAGGACAACATTATCATGTCGTCAATCAACAGGCTTGGTATATTTTTGCTAAAGAAGAAACCAGCATTGATGAGTGATGACTTCATAACGGTGTCCTCACGAAATTTTGAAGTGGGCATGAACCTGCTCAGTTAAAGTGACAAATTCTTTGCCTTAAACTTACAACGCACGATCTCCACTCCAATATCGGGCACTTTATGATAAAAGAATTTACTTTCCATTTTGGAAAGTAAATTTTTTTATCGTAAAACTACTGAAAAAAAATTATTGTAAAACTACTGAAAAGAAAAAAAAATTATCAGTAAAACTACTGAAAAAACAAAAATCTTGGCCCTAAACTCTTAGCCTCATAACTCAACAATATATATATAGATATCAGTAATCCACATACAAGCCTGTTTCGCTGTATCACAGCTCATCAGTGTGGCTAGACACATCCACTTGCTTCTGGCCGGGATCGAAAGTCGACCGATTTGGTTTCAGTTGGAGTAGTTACTTCCTAAACCATAGGCGCATGGAATCAGAGAATGGGAATTTTAACGTGTTGCATATAAGCAGTGTATAGACACGCCAGTCACCAAAAGAACTCAATTCATTTCTGAAGAGTCACGCATATAGCAGAAGTGGAAAGCTCAGTAGTAATGAGAGCATAATATATTAGTCATCCACATACAAAGGGAACCAAAAATAATTTACAAATTTTGGAGGGAGTTACTCACACGAAAAGCCTTCGTTTTCGTGTTATGTTTAAAGTAAGATATGATTTTTACAGACGGTTACAGGACGAATGTATATATACATCTGTATTAGATTGCGTTTTCAGACCGAAAGCAACCGAGTCATCCAACCTTTGCTGCTCTTAAAAATCGCCTTGCTAAGACTGAATCCGTGTCACCACAAACTACAAATCGAGGATTGTATGTTGGATTGTACATTTAACAGCCTCGACGATAAACTTGAAACTTAATAACAGAAAAACGAAGAATTTGGGGACATATGTTTATATGGATTGTTTTTTTTTTTTAATCATATCACCCCGAGCAAGGCGGTAACGCCACTGATGCGCAGGGGGCTACGTAAGAGTGAAAAGGTTGTAAAAGAGAAAGCCGGAAACCACATCCTAAACAGGAAACAAGAGATGAGCCTCTTCACCTGTTCAATAGACGTGGGTGGAGTGTGAACCTGGCGATAGTTTATTCTATTTACTCCAATTATTGTTTTGGTGCGATGAACCCGTTCACAGTGTTAGTAAAGCTATTTTTGATACATCATATATATATATATATATATATATATATATATATATATATATATATATATATATACCGTCAGACCCAAATGATAAAACGGTTACTATTCAAAATAATTATTTTGAATAATAACTGTTTTATCATATAGGTCTGATGAGCAGCAAGGTTTGCCTGCGAAATACGTATTACCCATGAAATTGTAGAATATCTAAATTTTTTTCTATATTATATTACTATATTAAATTAAATAAATAAATTTAACATTGAGTTCTTTTGAGATCGTCTCTATCGAAATTTACCTGATTTATATGCCAAGTATTCTACGTTATATATATATATATATATATATATATATATATATATATATACAGTAATGGTAAACAATCCGTGGTAAGAAAACTTTCAAGTGGATCCTAGTAACATAATATTAGAATTATAAAATATTAAAAATTATCCAAAATAAGAGCTCAGTTTACTAAATTACAGGTCAGTCCACACCGGGGCTGACAAAGCAGACAACTGACATCATCGTCTGCCGTACACCACACACACACACACACACACACATATATATATATGAAATGAATTGTTTGAACAGTCAAAATTAATCAAATTTTACACTGTACGCTGTCATTTTATGATCACTGATCTATATATATATATATATATATATATATATATATATATATATATATATATATAAACATGTTACGGAAATTAACGAATTTTAACGAAACTTGGTTATAAACAACCGACAATTTGAAATGAATTGTTTGAACATTATTTTTTATCGATGTTCGTATTTAAGTAGATATTCTGTTTTTTAATTAAACAGTATTATATATTTATATTTTTATATGTTTAATTAAAAAACAGAATATCTACTTAAACAATTCATTTCAAATTGTCGGTTGTTTATAACCAAGTTTCGTTAAAATTCGTTAATTTCCGTAATATTTATATATATATATATATATATATATCAGTGATCATAAAATGACAGCGTACAGTGTAAAATTTGACTGTAAAATTGAGAGAAACAAAATAATAGTCGGAAATCTTCTTTGAGGTAAAAATTGAATATTGCAATAAAAAAAAGTCTAACATAAAAGGGATAAAAAAGGAAACAACGAAAAGAGTTTAATGCGGAAAACCAACTCAAATAATTCACTATTTATTTTAACTTATGTTGAGCTTTTCTCATGAGGATGACCTACTTATCTTTAAAAATAGATATTTTTACGATTTATTGAATTGTCGGTGTGAAGTAGATCCAACGTCTAGAGAAAATAATTACGCAGTATCTCCCGGCGTTTATTAGGAAAGGTCAACGGGATAATTAGCCTAAGTTATATTCGAGTCATCGATCGCGGAACTCCTTATGACCCAAATCGGGAGTATGCCTTGTCCATCCGAGGTGATACCTTCCCATTTTTCTTTGGATTACTTTCACACACACACACACACACACACACACACACACACACACACAGACAAAGTTCCATTTATAAATAAGTTTAGATGCGAAGCTACATGGCCAGCCAATAGAATAGAGACTTCAGCAGCGACAACCACAAGATCATATATGCAGGAGGTAACAATAAGAAGAAAAAAAAAGAGTCGGCTTAATACTGGGCGAAAAATTGAAGAAATGCGTTCTCAAACTGAAAGGAAGACCGTTTAACATAGCAATTTTACTATTCACCAACAACACAAAGCACCGAGGAAAAAAGAAAATATTTGTACTCCACTCTTGACAATGCCAAGGTTCAGTGTAAAACACAAGAAATTAGAATCATCATGGAAGACTTGAATGCCAAATTAGGCAAAGAGAGAGAAAGAGAGAAAACTGGCAACTTTGGATTAGGAATCCATAACGACCGGGAGACAAACGGGTCCAGATGAGTTAACCAAGTCAAACCCTTTGAATTTAACAACGCCAGTTTATTGACGATTGACTAAATATGGTGACAACTGCGTTTTTTTTAAATTTCTATATGTAACGATTCCTAACAGAAAATATTTTACCGCCTGATGAGGTGCTAACATTTAGTACTGACACACAACAGCGCTTGTGTTGCATAAACTATGTTTTTATTATAAACACTTATAACTAAAGTGTTACTACAAATATGGCTCTACAAATTATCGAGCACTCTTCAAAAAGGTAAATTACTACAAACAGTGGGCTATTAACCTACTTGTTTGTACTAGACCTACTATATATATATATATATATATAGATAGATAGATAGATAGATAGATAGATAGATAGATAGATAGATAGAGACTGGCGTAGATACACGGATAGATAGATAGATAGATAGATAGATAGATAGATAGATAGATAGATAGATAGATAGATACTGGCGTAGATACATAGATAGATAGATAGATAGATAGATAGATAGATAGATAGAAACAGACTGGCGTAGATAGATAGATAGATAGATAGATAGATAGATAGATAGATAGATAGATAGATTTTTTAAATTAATTCATCATTTAACAATGAGACAGATGTGAAAAAATATTTTATAAATATGCTCCTTTAAAAACATGCAAATAATTAATCTTTTCCCATTTTTAATGGTGATCCTTTATCATAAATTGTTATCGTGTTTAAATAGGAATTCAAAGGTAATTTTAGCAAAGTTTTTATTTGTATCATGTTTTCATACTTGTAAACTGTAAATAAATGTATTTTTCTTTTTAAAATCTTACGCAGGGATTGTCTTGTATTCTTAAATTTTGCTTCTAGTCTTTTGCTATTTCTACTAATTTTGTGTCTGGCAAAAGAAGTCGGATTTCGTCGAGTAGGAAATAACTTTTTTATATGATAGATATAAACTGACTGAGATAGATAGATAGATAGATAGATAGATAGATAGATATGAATAGACTGAGATAGATAGATATGAATAGACTGAGATAGATAGATAGATAGATAGATAGATAGATAGATAGATAGATAGATATGAATAGACTGAGATAGATAGATAGATAGATAGATAGATAGATAGATAGATATGAATAGACTGAGATAGATAGATAGATAGATAGATAGATAGATAGATAGATAGATAGATATGAATAGACTGAGATAGATAGATAGATAGATAGATAGATAGATAGATAGATAGAAACAGACTGGCGTAGATAGATAGATAGATAGATAGATAGATAGATAGATAGATAGATAGATAGATATGAACAGACTGAGATAGATAGATAGATAGATAGATAGATAGATAGATAGATAGATAGATAGATAGATAGATAGATAGATATGAAATGACTGATATAGATAGATAGATAGGTAGATAGATAGATAGATAGATAGATAGATAGATAGATAGAAACAGACTGGCGTAGATAGATAGATAGATAGATAGATAGATAGATAGATATGAACAGACTGAGATAGATAGATAGATAGATAGATAGATAGATAGATAGATAGATAGATAGATAGATATGAATAGACTGAGATAGATAAATAGATAGATAGATAGATAGATAGATAGATAGATAGATAGATAGATAGATAGATAGATAGAGAAACAGACCGATAGATAGATAGATAGATAGATAGATAGATAGATAGATAGATAGATAGATAGATAGATAGATAGATATGAACAGACTGAGATAGATAGATAGATAGATAGATAGATAGATAGATAGATAGATAGATAGATAGATATGAAATGACTCAGATATAGATAGATAGATAGGTAGATAGATAGATAGATAGATAGATAGAAACAGACTGGCGTAGATAGATAGATAGATAGATAGATAGATAGAAATAGACTGGGATAAATAGATAGATAGATAGATAGATAGATAGATAGATAGATAGATAGATAGATAGATAGATAGAAACAGACTGGCGTAGATAGATAGATAGATAGATAGATAGATAGATAGATAGATAGATAGATAGATAAGTGAACAGATTGAGATAGATAGATAGATAGATAGATAGATAGATAGATAGATAGATAGATAGATATGAAATGACTCGATATAGATAGATAGATAGATAGATAGATAGATAGAAACAGACTGGCGAGATAGATAGATAGATAGATAGATATGAACAGACTGAGATAAATAGATAGATAGATAGATAGATAGATAGATATGAATAGACTGAGATAGATAAATAGATAGATAGATAGATAGATAGATAGATAGATAGATAGATAGATAGAAACAGACTGGCGTAGATAGATAGATAGATAGATAGATAGATATGAACAGACTGAGATAAATAGATAGATAGATAGATAGATAGATAGATAGATAGATAGATAGATAGATAGATATGAATAGACTGAGATAAATAAATAGATAGATAGATAGATAGATAGATAGATAGATAGATAGATAGATAGAAACAGACTGGCGTAGATAGATAGATAGATAGATAGATAGATAGATATATAGATAGATAGATAGATAGATAGATAGATAGATAGATAGATATGAACAGACTGAGATAGATAGATAGATAGATAGATAGATAGATAGATAGATAGATAGATAGATAGATAGATCGTAATGGTAGACTGACAAACCTCACTAACATGATAATCTAACTTATAAATTTCTTTTCTTTCCACCACATTTCGACGTGTGCTATTCGCAAGCGTTAACATTCGCTTTTAATCATCCAGTCAGACACTGATGTCTATAATCAACATACATTATATATATATAATCAACGTTCATTATATATATATATGTGTGTGTGTGTGTGTGTGTGTGTGTGGGTTTACGCGTGTGTCTATAACCAATGGTGATTCTAAAGAGGGGCAGAATGGGCCAGGGTCCCCTCAGAATTTTGGCTGGCCCTTCGATGCTCTCCACCTTTATAAGCTTCAAAGATTTGTGAAACTAATCAGTCTCAGATGTGGTAAGGTTTATTCGTCAGCAATTTTCTCTCTACGTTTTCTTTTTTCATTTAACTTTTTAAGGAAACATACAGAGACAAGTCTGAATGAAAAGCAAAATAAAACAACCAGATAGATAGAAACAGACATGTTAGAAAGAAAAAGAGACTTAATAGTTATATTTTCATATCTGAAGGAAGATGTCAATTAGAAATAATGTCCTTAACTTGATATGCAGATACATAGGAAGTCAGTGATTTATGGTGAATGAAAAAATTGGTCGGTAATTTTAGGAAAAAAAGTTTCACAACCTTTTTGTGAGTCGGTCAATCAGAAGAGAACAATAAAATGTCAATCACAAAAATCATCCGCCATCATTCAAATGTATCAGCTAAAACTCGAATACCAGCATTGAGGCAATCAAAAATAGCCTTGTTTTGAAATTAACTTCTCTTGTGTTCCAACAGCTTGAAAGTGGATAAGAGGGCAAGAATAGAGTAGAACTCTACTACTATGAAAGAAAAGTTATTCCGTTTAATTTAGTGAAGTAACATATACCCAAACTCATACCTAAGCTGTGTATACAATAGTGGTGTAGTATAAAAATGAAGATACTATTTGGGTTTCCCTCCTCCTTTTCAAAAACTTTTGGCCTCTAAGTGCCCCCCCCCACTTTCAGATTTCCACATTCGCTACTGCCTATATCTATGTAAAGATGTACAAAATTATGTAGCTACATATCTCCGTCCAAATGACTTTATCCTTATAAGTATACTGACAGTATTTTAAGAGATTGACATTCACAATAAACAATGCTTTTAAATCGCATCGAAAAGTTGATTCAATTTTCATAAAGTTTATTAAAAAAAAGGTGATGAATTAGTGGAATGTTCTTATATAAAATTATTTTCGTCTTCTATTTTAAATAACATCTTTTCGCTTAAAGAATTTTCCAGTTGTTAAAAAGTGAATTCTAGATAATCAATCGAATTACAATTTGGGCGCCTGGTATAAATACATTTTACAAAACATATGCCTGCTCAACTTATTATTGAAATTTGATAAAGGGCTACATACATATTGCTTAAATAACTGAATGTATTCATTAAAATATATGTTTGTCAAAACAAAAATAGTAGATGTATATGTACCTGTTATTTTTTTTCTACTGTTGTTGTAAATATCTATTAGGTAAATAAATTTCTATGAAATTCCTGCTTTATAAATGCTTTAAATATTAAATAATTTAATTAAAGAATTAAAATATGTGTAATCGACTTACACCAAAAGTAAAAATTATACCTTTATTGGGAAATTTTCATTCTGCAGTTTGAAGGAAAATAATTCTTTGATTGACAAATCGATTTATTTTGTGACCTTAATTGACATAAGAAATACTTTTAAAAATGTAGCAGGAGAATTTTGTTGCTCTCTCGCCCAGCTGCGTTCCACACAGTTTGAGAAGTTTGGTGGTCTGATGTAAGACGTAATGTAATCGGAAAAAACTGTCTGACAGCCATAACTGGATTCACCTGCTGCCAGATATGTGGTCTTCTAATTACCACTTTCTTTACCCAGAGAAGCACACCCACTCTCTTTACCCAGAGAAGCACACCTACCCAGGCTATGGATCTTGTAATGTTTTATAGTGGGTTGAACATAAATTATTTAATAAAGACACGAGTTGAGATTTACCTTGTTTATTTAGCCATATTTGATACATACCAAGATAACTAATACAAGGGAGCGAACTCTTATACATTGAAGAGTTCACCTTGTCACATCTCTCTTGTCAAATAAGATTTGTTTTCAAATTAATTTTGTTTAAGTTTTTGTATATGTGTATTAAATTTTCTTTCTTTCTTTATTTTATTTTATTTATATATAATGAAATCTTTATATTTTGTTGGGGGTTTTCTTGTTCTCACAGGCCGGTTTGATGATGTTGGTGATTGTTTTTGTATATCACCAGGTTATGTCTGCAGTTGTATAGGCTGGGCGTGTTGTGCTGTCGTATTGGTGTTTATTTCTGTGGGATCATTGCTCTGTCGGGGTGGTGATGTTGGCTTATCCCGACTAATCCCCTGGGCTGGTAGATTGAAGGTGATTCTTCTCTGTGGTCTGATTGTTTCTTGTAGGTGCCTTTTGTTGTGTCTTAGTAGCTTTCCATCACTGTGCATTTTGACGATGTAGCTACGTGGCTAAGTGCATTTATCTATCACCGTTGCTGGCTGCCATGTGTCATTTTCCTAGATGACAGACACTTTGCTAACTATCATCAATTTGGGAAGGTCTTTTACATTTCTGTTGAAACGTTGTTGCTTCCTACTTTTGATGCTCATCTGTTCACGGATTTGGTTGTCTTTTACTGACTTGTATTCAACAAGGTTGGGATCCTTGTTCTTATTTTCCTGTTGTACAGGATTTCGGCTGGTGATGGCAATTGATTATCAAGTGGAGTTGTTCTTAGGCATAGGAGAGCCATTTGGTAATCCATCTTTGAGTGTTTTACCTTTTTCAGTGTATTTTTTATTGTTTGGACCATTCGTTCAATGAATCCATTTAACTGTGAGTATCTCGGGCTTGATGTAATATGCGTGAATTCCCATTCTATCGAAAAAGTGTGGAACTCATTCAATACAAAATACTTGGCATTGTCTGTGTATAGGCGTTCTGGTATGCCGTGAACAGCGAAGATTGCTTTCAAGTATTCTATACAGTTTGTACTCGTGACGCTTTTCATTGTCTTTACAAATGGGATTTTACTGTATTGGTCAGCGACGAGTAAAATGTGTTGACCATTAAACTCAAAAATGTCAGCTGCGATATTTTGAAATGGCCTGGTGGCGTATTTCTTTAATGATCATAGTCTCTTTGGTATTCTTTCTTTGATGTTCACTGCATATTTCACATGACTTTACCATCATTTCTATGTCTTTGTTTATTCCTCTCCAATAAACACTATTTCTTGTTTTTAGCTGACATTTTTCTCTTCCTTAGTGCGCATCATGAATTCTTTGGAGGACTGTGTTTTGCATACTTTTTGGTATGACTATGCATTCACCTTTAGTCACTACTCCATCTTGAACTGACAGACAATCTTTCATTGACCAGTAATTTCTTATAAGTTTGAGTGTATCCTTTACATCCTCTGGCCATCAATTTAATATCACTTGTTTTAACATTCTTAATTCTTCATTTTCTTCTGTAGCTTCTTGTAATTCTATTTGTTTCTGTACTGTTATGTTGACAGTATGTATTGTTAAATCAAGTTCAATTTCTTCACCTTGTGTTGGCTCTGTTCTTGACAAATAATCTGGTGTTCTCATCTCTTTGCCTGGTTTGTATATGATCTGACCATCATATGGTTGTAACCTTAATAGCATTCTCTGCAGTCTTGGGGGTGTTTGTGCAATGTTTTTTATTTTGTATGTTTTCTAGTGATTTGTGCTCTGATTCTACTTGGAATTCTTTTCCGTATACATATGTATGAAATCTCTCACAACCAAATACCACTGCAAGTAACTCTCTTTCAATATTTGCATATCGTGATTCGGTATCAGTCAATCTTTTGCTTGCGAATGCAACAATTTTGTTGTCGTTGATTAAGGTTGCACCTAATCCTAACATGCTTGCATCTACCTGAATCGTTGTTTTCGTGTTTGGCTTGAAGTAAGCTAGGCAAAGATTTTCATGAATCTGGTCTTTCAAGTTTTGAAAAGCTTTACCGTGTGTTTGGTTCCACTGAAATTCAGTATCCTTCTTGAGTAATGATCTCAGTGGAGCTGTTTTGGAACTGAGTTCTGATATGAAACGGCTTAGGTATTGGATCATACCTAAAAATTGTTGGAGTTCTCGGTTTGAGGATGTAGGTTTTGATTTAATTTTGTCGCATTTTTCCGGGTCTGGGTGTGAACCATTTTCATCCCAAATAAGACCATAGAATTTTATCTGTTTTTATTTTATTTTGCATTTTTCTTTATTAAAAACAAGACCATACCTTCGGGCTGTATGCATTGTCTTCCTCAATCTTCTGTCATGCTCTTCAACTGTTTTGCTGTATACGCATACATCATCAGATATTCCAATGGCTCCGTCGCAATCTTCCAGTATTTGGTCCATTTCTTGTTGGTACAGTACAACCCGGATATAAGAGATCCGGATATAAGAGGGATTTTCTTTGGTCCCAAATTAGAGCCTGTGGTAATGTATATAAAATAGACCAAACATGTGCATAAGAGAAACCCGGATATAAGAGAACTTATATCCAGTCCTGACAACTCTCTTATATCAGGGTTACACTGTACATGTCCTGTGATACCTTAAGACCAAACGGACATCTCAAATATTTATATCTGCCAAACGGAGTATTAAAACTTGTGAGCAGACTCGATTCTTCATCAAGATGTATAGCCCAGTATCCATGTTTTGCATCTAGTTTCGTAAAATGTTTAGCACCAACCAGTTTATGGGAAATTTCTTCCAGGGTTGGAGTTTTGTGGTGTGTTCGTTTGATGCATTTGTTCAGTGGATTTTGGGTCTAAACATATACGTAATGCACCATTTTTCTTCCTGATACACGCAACTGCATTCACCCAGTCTGTTGGTTTGTTTACCGTTTCTATCACTCCCAAGTCTTCCATTTTTTTCAGCTCTTGCTTTAATTCTTCTTTCATGTCTACGGGGTATTTTCTTGGAGGTTCGACGATTGGTGTTGCATTCTCAACAGTATGTATTTTTTGTCTCCCTGAGAAACTTCCGATACCTTGGAATCTGCCAGGGTATTCATTTGCCAGGTCTTCTATATCTTGTACTTGTCTTTTCAAATCGACTGTTGTTATGCTACAATTGACTTGTACCAACCCTAACTGCATGCATGGTTTAAACCCAATATCGTTGTGTCATTGTTGCACACAAAAAATTTAGCTTTTGTAGTTTCTGAATTTTTATATTTAATTTTTAGAATTATCGAGCCATATTGTTGTATTTTTGTACTATTTACTGCCCATAGGGTGGTTGTCTCCCTTTTTAGGTTACTCGGTATTTCTCTGTCATAGTCATTTTGAGGGTACATTTTTTTTTATAAATCCTGTACGGTATTATATTACCATTTGCCCCACTGTCCACTTTCATTCTTATTTTGTGTTTTTTTTCTCAGAATCTTCACAATCTATGTTGGCAAATATTTCCCCTCTGTTGTTGTCATTCTCTTTATTTATGGTGTACAGGTACAAATCATCTTCTTCATCAGATCAATTGTCCGCTTTGTACGTTGCATTTACATTTTTCTTTACAATATTCCGCTTTACGTTTCTGTTGTGCGGACTTTGGCTTCTGGTTCCACGCGAGCTTTCTTGTCTCATTTTGTTTTAACTCTGTTTTCTATTATGTTGCACGTGCATTTTCGTAAGACAGTATTTTTCAAAATGATGCAGTCCATGGCATCTTCTGCATTCTGTATTAAAAGCATTACAGTCTTCTTTTCTTTTTCTGTAATTTCTTCCACATCTTTTGCACGGTTTGACTTTTCTTATCTCAACCTTGTGCTATAAACCCATTTTTCCTTCACTAGGATCGTTATAGCGCGTGTTACCTTGGGTTGTAGCTTCGTATGTTCTTATGCTTCCGACGGCTATTTTTAGTGTGAGGTTCGGTTTACTAATCAGATTTCTTCTTTCGTCTGAACATTTTAATCCTTTGATAATTTGTTCAATGAGTCTTTCATCCTTATTAATACCGAATTCGCATCTATCTGCTTTTGTTTTTAGTCTGACTAAATATTCGTTTATTGTTTCTTCATTTTGCTGGAGTGAAGTAAATTCTAATAGTTCAACCCATTTATCTGGTTTTTGAATCATTTGTGTTTCAAAAACTTTGAATACGTTTTCCAAATTTTCTTTTTGTTCGATCGTTACCTGGATATTTTTTATAACCTTTCGACCCTTTGGTCCTGTGCTTATTAAAATATAGTTGAATTTTAATTTTCCTTCCACGTTGTTAATAACGAAGTAGGATGACATAAAGTCAACCCATTCGCCAAAGGCTTCATGTTTATTTTCGTTCGTCCAGTCTAACATTGGCAATGGAATATTTGAAATCGCCATTTTTTTTTTAGTGGGGCAGTTTTTAAGTTGTTTTTTTTTTCGTGGTGTGATTACTTTTGTGATAGACTTATAACCATTTTTCTTCTTCTTGAAGTTGTAATCTTGCACATAATTCAGTCATCGCTGCCACCATGTAATGTTTTATAGTGAGTTGAACATAGATTATTAATAAAGACACGAGTTGAGATTTACTTTGTGTATTCAGTCATATACATACCAAGCTAACTAATACAAGGGAACGAACTCTTATACATTGAAGAGTTCACCTTGTCACATATCTGACTAAATTGGAAGGATCGCTTTCAATAGTGGTCTCGATCTCACCAATAAATTTAGCAGTTATCAGCACGATCAGAGTAAGTTTTCCGAGATGCCGTGGCTTTGTAACTACCATTAGGTTCTTCCATCTTTTCCCGAATCCCCTACACTGATACCCAAATAATTTAACATGCTTTATTTGTGCCATGCTGCTCTTTCTCTCACAGACGTTTACGTATTTATTAAATTATTACCACTTTATCTCGAATATATTATTACTACTCTATCTCGAATATATTATGACCACCCTATCTCGAATATATTATGACCACCCTATCTCGAATATATTATGACCACCCTATCTCGAATATATTATGACCACTCTATCTCGAATATATTATGACCACTCTATCTCGAATACATTATGACCACTCTATCTCGAATACATTATGACCACTCTATCTCGAATATATCACTACCACCGTATCTCGAATATATCACTACCACCGTATCTCGAATATATCACTACCACCGTATCTCGAATATATCACTACCACCGTGTCTCGAATATGTCACTACCACCGTGTCTCGAATATGTTCTTACCATCCTGTCTCGAATATGTTACTACTACCCTGTCTCGAATATGTTACTACCACCCTGTCTCGAATAAGTTACTACCACCCTGTCTCGAATATGTTACTACCACCCTGTCTCGAATATGTTACTACCACCCTGTCTCGAATATGTTACTACCACCCTGTCTCGAATAAGTTACTACCACCCTGTCTCGAATATGTTACTACCACCCTGTCTCGAATATGTTACTACCACCCTGTCTCGAATATGTTACTACCACCCTGTCTCGAATATGTTACTACCACCCTGTCTCGAATATGTTACTACCACCCTGTCTCGAATATGTTACTACCACCCTGTCTCGAATATGTTACTACCACCCTGTCTCGAATATGTTCTTACCATCCTGTCTCGAATATGTCACTACCACCCTGTCTCGAATATGTCACTACCACCCTGTCTCGAATATGTTACTACCACCCTGTCTCGAATAAGTTACTACCACCCTGTCTCGAATATGTTACTACCACCCTGTCTCGAATGTTTTGTTTACAGTTAACCTTGGATTTTCGTTCGGAAGTTTTGAACCTCAATAGTGTAGAAATAACAACGAACAGTTGATAAAATCTAATTTCGAGGAGCCATATGTTATTGCTATGGGAGCAGTTGATTCTGAAGAATCATCGGATCTTGTAGGTCTTTTTATTTTATACAATCTCGCTGCTCATCGTGTTGTCGATAACAAAGATATTGGATTGTATAGATATGATGGTCACATGATTATCCATAATTCTACTAACTCGAAAGTAGTTAGAATCCGTAAATACATACATAGAATACTGATGAACTTTAATCTTAAAGTAATAGTAAATATTAACCGCTAAAAGTCGATTTTCTAAATGTTACAGTTAGTTAATAGTATTTACTCACCATATGTAAATAACCTACTATCTATCATTAAACATATATCACATTCAGTTGAATACAGAAGAAACAATAATTCATTAACTGAAGACATTTTCTATCAACATAGTCATTACTACAACACAGCTCTAAAAACAGCGGCTATGAATGCAATTGTATCAAATATCATAAACAAATTAATCAGAGTATAATAAAAATAATAGAAATAGAAAAATAATTTTATACACACCACTATTTAACCAAATGATTAGTACCAAGTTAGGCAATAAATTCCATTAATCTAGTTCAAAAACACTTACCAAATAATAATTCATTTTTCAAAATTTTTAACAAATATATCCTGAATCTTAGTTATATATGTACTGATAATCTTGGTATGATAATAAAAACAATTACACTATAAAAAAAATATCCTAAAAAAATATTCTTTTCTCGCATTTTCCGCCTGTGGAACTCCCTTCCGCATACTTGCTTTCCTGATAGCAACAATCTCCAAAAATTTAATTACAGTGTCAATTGCCATCTCTTATCTTTTTGATTAACATCCTTTCCTTGACAATCCTTGTATCATGTTCTTCTCCCTTTCCACTCTACTCTCACGCAGCTCTCTTCACATCGGTGTTCTCATCCTTCCCTTTAGCCATTCTCCGATACTCTCTGTAACTTGTTCCTATTTCTCATCACTCTCCTATGTAACCCCCTGCACACCAGTGGCAGTTCTGCCTTGCTTAGGGTGAAATGATTATATATATATATATATATATATATATATATATATACACATATATAAGTCATCCACATACAAGCCCATTTCGCTGTATCACAGCCCATCAGTGTGGCTAGACATATCCACTTGCTTCTGGCCAGGATCGAAACTCGACCGATTTGGTGTCAGTCGGAGTCTCTACTCCCTAAGCCATCGGCGCATGGCAGAGAAGGGAAATTTTAACGTCTTGTATATAAGATGTATATATATACAAACAAAGATTTGTCCCCGCAGAATAGATTAATAGCTTTAAACACGATAGACGTCATAATTATCCCAACCCGAGGAACCTCTAAAACTTCTAAAACGAAGCTACTGTCAATTAACCATCATCGACAATCTCACCTACCTCCCATTAGCATGGACCAGGCTTGCCTCCCAGAGAGTAAAACACTACGCCTCCTTGGTCTCACACTTTCAGCGGACCTCAAATGGAATGACTATATCGAATCCATTGCTAAATCCGCTGCTATGAAAGTCGGTTCTCTGTGTAGGGCCCGGAAGTTTTTTCCGTCTAAATCTATCCTGCACATTTACAAATCTACCATCCGCCCGTGCATTGAATACTGATGCCATATCTGGTCGGGTGCCCCTGCTGTTCTCCTCGGGCTTCTCGATAAGGTTCAGAGGAGGGTCTGTAATGTGATAGATACCGACTTGGCAGACCGCCTGCAATCTCTCTCCCACCGGCGAGACGTGGCTTCGCTGTGTCTCTTCTATAAATACTTTCACGGCTTCTGCTCCGATGAACTTAGATCACTGGTGCCTCCTAAATACGAATTTGCACGAGATACTAGATTAGCAACTAGATCCCACCCTTTTACAGTGAAACCGATAAAATGCAGCCGTAACTTCTACTCCAACAGTTTCTTTCCTCGCACTTCCCGACTGTGAAATTCTCTTCCAAACGATTGCTTCCCCGACGGCTACAATCTCCAGGAGTTTAAATGTAAGGTCAATAGACACCTCCTAACACACTAACCTGCTCCCATTCTATCAAGCACTCTTCCCATCTGCCCGACACTCATCCTCGCTATCCTTACTCATCTATCACCTTTCTCCTGACATTCCCTATGTCTATCCACTCCTTCTCTTTACCTTCCCCTACCCTATGTAGCCCCATGCGCAATAGTGGCAGTGGAATGCCTTGCTTGGGGTGAGATGATTAAAAAAAAAAAAAAAAAAAAACCTTTCGGCCAACACTTGTCAAGGGCGACGTTGGCTTTATTACAAAGGGTCAAATAGAGGACAAAAACAATAGATTACTTACAATAATCGAACGGCATATCATCTTCGTGTTTTAGAGGCTATTTGCCTTAAACTCCTGAAAGCATGTTACGACATTTTGAAGAACTAAATAAAAGTTAAGAACATTTTTTTAAATTCCAAGGGAAGTAATAATGTAATCACGTGCAAGCGTGAAAAAATGTGATCACGTGGAGGCGTGGAATATCAAATAATATGGAATATTTAGAGCT
>JBBBDQ010001604.1:3330000-3382500 GCA_037127315.1 Ascarosepion bandense
AATTTTTATAATTTTCTTTAATCTTTATTCTTATTTTTATTTAGTTTGTCTATACTTAGAGGTATCTTTAATTAGAGTAACTTAATTAACTTTATTTAAATCTTATATCTTATATTTTCCCCTATATATACTTTTTCTAAAAAGTCTCTTTTTTTCTAATACTTTAACCCAGTTCGTTTTGTTTGACACGGAATGAGCGTTTCTAATATAGATATTTTTTCTTTTTTCCTTTCTTTTCTTTTCTTTTCTTTTCTTTCCTTTTCCTTTCTTTTCTTTTCTTTTCTTTCCTTTTCCTTTCTTTCCTTTTCCTTTCTTTCCTTTTCTTTTCTTTTCTTTCCTTTTCTTTTCTTTTCTTTTCTTTCCTTTTCCTTTCTTTTCTTTCCTTTTCCTTTCTTTCCTTTTCTTTTCTTTTCTTTCCTTTTCTTTTCTTTTCTTTTCTTTCCTTTTTCTTTTCTTTTCTTTCCTTTTCTTTACTTTTCTTTTCTTTCCTTTTTCTTTTCTTTTCTTTCCTTTTCTTTACTTTTCTTTATTCTTCTTACCTCTCGCTTCCCTTTCTGTTTCGTTTAACCTAATTCTCAATTTAACTACTTCCTATTTCTTTAACCCCTTTTCCTTTTGTAAAGCTGGACAAGCCAAATTTTCCATTTCCATTTCTTCACTTACAACTCTATCTAATAATTAAAACCTAAAATAGACTGATTTGCTTCCGAAAATTTTTTTGTGACGTAAACTTCTCAAATCTTAACCGTCAATTTTTATTTTTTATTTTTTTATTTTTTATTGCCCTTTTTTATTTTTATTTTTATATTCTTTTTTATTTTTCGTTTTCTTTTTATTCTCATTTTTTATTTTTATTCTCATTTTGAAATATTTACCGTTGCTGAGAAGACGTGAAATCTCTCTTAGGGATTTCTTGTTGAAATGTTCATTCAACAATTTTGAATATTGAAAATTTATTTTATTTCTCAGCCAAATATTTTTCAAATTTTTTTTTGTTTAAAATAATATCTGCTAGAATAAAATTTTCGATTTCATTTTGCTCTTTCAACAATAGAATGATTGAATCATTTCGATAATCTAGTCAATTAAGTGTCATTCGTTATACACGTTTGGGCGATAATTCTCGAAAGAGACATGTTTCACTGGGTAAAACATTTTTTCGCAGTAGACTGTTTGCCAACCAAGGCTATAGAATCCAATCTTCCCAGCTATTTAACGCATAGCTAAACGGACAAGAGATGTATTAACACTTTTCCCAGGGGTATTTGCGCATAAACTCATAAAGTCTTGGTACCATACAGGAAAGTTCATGAAAATGTTAATAGAAAAATCAAAGAGAAGCTACGATACAATGGTGAGAAAATGACTGAATCTGACTTGCCTAGTCAGAACCAATAACATTGCAGATTTTTCACTGGATTTTATCAAGTATGTCTAATTGTATAGCAGATACACCAGACTAGATGTGGCAGAAATATTCAAAGCCAGGACGACAGTTAGACTTATATATATATATATATATATATATATATATATATATTTGTCATCCACATACAAGCCTGTTTCGCTATATCACAGCTCATCAGTGTGCCTTGACATTCACTTGCTTTTGGCCTGGATTGAATCTCAACCGATTTGGTGTCAGTCGGACTCGCTAATCCTTAAGCCATGGGCACATGGTGTGTGTGTGTGTGTGTGTGTGTGTGTGTGTGTGTGTGTGTGTGTGTGTGTGTGTGTGTGTGTGTGTGTGTGTTGATTAAAATATAGAAAAAACATCTCAACCTTAGTGGAACTGGAGTATCATCTAGGGATCTTCAGGAAAAGCCCGATTGAAGACAGCGGAAAATGAGATAAAAAGGAATTGTTACATAGGACTTACGGTTACACCTAGCCAATCCAACTATAAATTAATGAGACCTTGCTGCCACTATAGTACTGCGCTTAAATTCATGAAGTATAGGTACCATAGAGGAAATTTCACCAGAAAGATTACCGTGAAAATATTTGTAGAAAAGTCACAGGGAAGCTGTACTACGGTGGTGTAAAACTGAGTGAAGCTGAGGTACCATTTTTTTTTTGCCACATATTTACCAATAGATCCGACATATGAGTTTCATTTGACGTCTTGGTATAGCTTGAGTATCAATAGACGTTTAAGACAAGTTGAATTATTATTTGGCTCTGTTGTTGTAGGTAGCAATATTATAGATCATTTCAAAATTGCTGATAGTGTCAGGATGAATACGGGTAATTGTAAGTTTTTGGACAATCAGCTCCTAAGAATCTTGGTTCACTGTGCCGTGCGAGACAATTTTTCTCTCTAGAATCAACCATGCATGTCTTGAAATCTACTATTCGTCTATGCATTTGTCTATATTTCTGAGAGGAGGTAGTATTTACAGTATTTAGATTATTCGGACTATTGTCCTCATATTTGTTGCCATTTGTACGACGTTTTGGCCGTTGTACGCTCCAGCCTTCTTGAGGTTCTAAGAATTTCGGACTAAACCCTTTTCTTTACAATCACTGGGGTATATGAACTCCATTCCTTGTGTAAAGCCTCGACTGGAAGTCATGAGTTATCTCCCTTTAATCCTGCAAGTTACTTGTTCACCACTGCTGTAGCCCGGTATTAAGTCACAACTCTAAGAATCAAGTCTGGAACTAACCAACGTCTATATCCAAAAAAGATGAGTACAATAGTCCGAATAATGTAAATACTATTCGTCTATGTCTTGAATATTGCTGCTGCATATCGTCTGGTCAGTCAGTTAAATGCCATGCGCGATACACGCTTGGGCGATCATGTCTCGAAAGAGACATGACTGACTGGGCAGAAGATTATCCCGCAGTAGGTTGCCATTGCTTTCTGCGGTAGACTGGTTGCCGACCAAGGCTATAGAACCCAATATGTCCTATTATTTAACCCATAACTGGAGGGAAGTGACGGATTAATACCTTTCCCAAGGGTATTTGCGCGTAAGTGAATGCAATGAATTCAACTGGAAATCGAACTCGGTTCTCCGATTTCTCGTTCCGAGCCGATATCCACTGCTCCACAACGCACATCGTCTGGTACTACTTAATAAAAATCTAATAGAAAGCTGTGGAGTAGTTTTCGCACTGAAGATTATAATCATGCTATGTCGGTTGCTAATCGACTTAACGCACCCAAAATGTTAGGAACTTGGTAATCTTCCACTGAAAGCTGACTCTTTAGTATTCGGCTAACTGCCGACTAATGTCAAATGCCGTAGTCCAACTATGTCCAAACTGGAACTAACTAATAGTTCTACTGAACTGCAATAGAACTCTAAAAAACTCTCTAGAACTTCTAAGAACTCCTATGAACTTCCCAAGAAATTCTCGAGTTAAGTTCCTGTTAAAACTTATTAATATAGTAGGGAGAGTCCATTATCTGAGGAATAGGTGTGTTTCGTCATAGCATAAAGGATCAGCAATATTATCAGTCCTGACCTTGCATCTCGGATTCAGTCTATTTCCCATCGCCGTATTGTTGCTTCTCGGTGTTTTTTCTATAAATATTTTCATGGAAATTATTCGGATGAACTCTTCACTATGACACCCCGACTTCTTGAATTTAAGCACAGTACTAGACTGATTTGAGATCTCATCAATTTACAGTTGAGCTGGCTAGATATAACTGTAAAATCTCTGCTTACAATTTCTTTTTTCTCGCACTTCTCGTGTATGGAAATCACTCCCGGCTCCATTCTTTCCAGCCAACTTTAATCGGCAAAAATGTAAATACAATGTCAATCGTTATCTGCTGTCCTCCTGATTACACTTTTACCTTCCAGCTGTTCCGTTTTTTTCCACACCATGTATCCCCTCGTGTCATAGTCGTTTTACTATTTTGCATGGAGTGAAGACGATTTAAAATAAAAATGAATAAAGAGAGTGTTATGATGAAACACCTATTCCTCAGATAATGGACTCGACCTCCTATATTTATAAGAGTTAACAGGAAATTCTTAGAAGTTATTGGAAATTTATAGGAGTTCTTTAGAATTCTATTGGAGTTCACTAGAACTACTAGGCAGTTGATATTAGTCGGTAGTTAGCCGAATACTAAGGAGTCAGTTTTCAGTGGAAGATTACGAACTTCCTGACATTTTAGGTGTGTTAAGTCGATTAGCAACCGACATAGCACGATTATAACCTTCAGTGCGAAAACTACTCCACAACAGAAAGCCAAATATACAAGTCATAATCAAGAAAATTTAAAGTTAAGTCTATATTCACGTGAGATAGTTCCCAACTAATATTACAAAGCTGACTTTTACTCTACTTGCCAAAAAGAGGGTATGAAACACAATAAATTAATGGAATAACTCCCGGTATTTCCAGACATGAATCTAATGGAAAACCCGCGGCTCAACATTAAAAGAACTGTGTAAGACAACGGTACACTATATTCAAGCAAATAAAATATCTGGCAAGTAATAAAATCTGTTGGGAGTTATGTTAAATGTGAAATAATATAACTGTTATGAAAATCAATGAATGGAAAAATGCTCATATTATCATATAAAATAATAAAACAATAATTTATTCAAGTTCACAGTTTATTGTGTAAATCGAATATAATTTTCAATAGTCTATATATTTTGGATTGATTTAGAAATAAAGTTTTATGTACTACATCATTTGCATAATAAAACGCTGTAGCACCAAAAGAAATTGCCATGAATTTCTTAATCAGGATGGGGATAATAATCTGAGATACATTGTATATGACACACAGAAATAGACGTATACATTGGACATTTGAACAATTTTATTGGGGAAACACCGACTATTATTACAAAATTTGACATAGATAGATAGATAGATAGATAGATAGATAGATAGATAGATAGATAGAAAGAAAGAAAGAAAGAAAGAAAGAAACAGACTGATAGATAGATAGATAGATAGATAGATAGATAGATAGATAGATATAAGCAGACTTATAGATAGATAGATAGATAGATAGATAGATAGATAGATAGATATAAGCAGACTTATAGATAGATAGATAGATAGATAGATAGATAGATAGATAGAAATAAGAAACACGACTTATAGATAGATAGATAGATAGATAGATAGATAGATAAAAACAGAAAAACAGATGATAGATAGATAGATAGATAGATAGATAGATAGATAGATAGATAGATAGAAATAAGCAGACTTATAGATAGATAGATAGATAGATAGATAGATAGATAGATAGATAGATAGATAGATAGATAGATAAACAGACTGATAGATAGATAGATAGATAGATAGATAGATAGATAGATAGATAGATATAAACAGACTTATAGATAGATAGATAGATAGATAGATAGATAGATAGATAGATATATCGTGTTCTATATCAATGGGTTTGCAGATATGAACACAGGAAAAAACAGTCCAATGACAGTCAGTTCTAAATCTCGATTTTCAAACAACGTTTCACGACTTCTTTTAACGCGTTGTCAACCTAAGCCAGTGGGCAATTAATTGAATTTGGGGCAGGGGAAAAACGGCGCATCTCATTTCTTTTCTTAACGACTAATAATTTAGTTTATTGTCATCAAATTTAGTTTGTTTATTTTATGCATTATTATTTATATTTATTGTGCATATTTTCTTCGGTAGGAAATTTTATAACAGAAAACTTTTGTTTAAATTAAAATTACTAAAAGATTGTTGGATTTGTTTCATGAGATTTTACTTAGACTTTTGAAGCATTTTGCAGTTGTCAGTAATGTAATAAATGTTTGGTCTCATGTCTGAATTTGTAATTCAGAACTGGTATTTTCCTTACTTTATTTTCTTGTGAAAAAGTCATTGTCACTAGTGTATCTTCTACACACATGTAATATTGTTTGTAGATGTTGGTTTCTCTATTTAGATGTGGGGGTGCTGAAAAGAAAAGATTTTTCCATGCAACATTTTATGTCTAGTGATCTAGTGAAATTTATCGACGGCTAGGACTTTCCGCGCCATTCACACACACACACACACACACACACACACACACACACACACACACACACACACACACACACACAGATATATTAATCAACATCGAACCTTGTCAGTATTCAGATGGGTGACTCCTTGGGAATAACAGGTGCTGTAAGCATTTATCTAATTTAAAGTTTACGGTCAGATCACGTTGAACACACCGGTTCTCGTCCGATTAAAACATCGAACCTGATCAATACTCGTATGAGTGATACCAGGTACTGTTAATATATATATATATATATATATATATATATATATATAATTACAGTACCTGGTATAACCCATATATATATATATATATATATATATATATAGTGGTATCACCCATACGAGTATTGATCAGGTTCGATGTTGTAATCGGACGAGAACCGGTGTGTTCAACGTGATCTGACCGTAAACTTTAAATTATATAAATGCTTACAGCACCTGTTATTCCCAATTAGTCACCCATCTGAATACTGACAAGGCTCGATGTTGAATAACTTCAGTGATCGAACCAAAACCGTTGTGTTCAACGTGATATTTCCGTAAAAAATGACCCTGAACAGTGAACACATTACAATAATGCCCTCACGAAACTACAAGTCAGCATAACTGAAATAGTATCGGTCAGTTAATTGACAAGCTTCTCCATAATATATATATATATATATATATATATATATATATATATATATATATACCCAGTTATGATCTGAGATTAAGGACAGAATGGTTTAAATAAAAAGAAGACAGGAGGAAAATTATATTTAACTCGCCAACGCGTTTCGTCCTCTGATATCTTTTTGCCTTGATAAAGTCCATCACAGGATGAAACGCGTAGGCGAGTTAAATACAGTTTTCCTCTTGTTTCCCTTGTATTTAAAAAATATATATATATATATATATATATATATATATATATATATATATATATATAAGAAAACTCAACACTTTATTTAAATTGGTTATAAATTATAATTGATTTCTATGAGCTTAATTAGCTTATTTCATCAGACCACACAATATTCCTTCCATTTGGTGCAAAAGATTTTGCCGTAATAAGCATTTTCTTTAACTGAAGAGAAGGATTAAAAAATAAAAATAAAAATAAGAAGGAAAAGTGAAATAAAAGAGAAAGAGGAAAAGAGAGTCAGGACTTCGGCATTGGCGTCAGATCTGGCTGGGTGTGTTCAGACCTTCGTGAAGAGGTTGACCTCTGACGAAACTTCTAATTCCATGGACACTGGTGTTTGTGTGACCCCATTAACTAACCCATCCATTTATACTAACTTATATCCATATATACATATGTGTACATTCCCACATATACTTTCAAATGTGACTTTTTTATGCTTATATATACTTACCGACCTACTCTTTATTTATTTATTTTTTCTGTCTAAATACGGATCCTTACGTTCGTATACTCCCACATATACATTTCATAAAGACGGGATTTCCGCGAGTATAAGTGTTATATATATATATATATATATATATATATATATACATAATTGCTAGTAATTCTCACACATACTCCCAAATTACGCCTATATTTTTATACTTCCATACATCCTCACATCCATTCTTTCCCCTCAGATTGAATGGAAGATTATAGGGAAATCTCAAACCTCTCATAGCTTTAGAAGCAGATGCAATTTATGCTTAAACGAAAAAATTAGAATTATCAAATTCAGAGAATCTAGCCAATTATTAAATCAGAGAAATGAAATAATTTTCAAATGCCGTCATAGAAATAAATTTAAACTGTCTAACACATAAAATCTTAGAATCACCCCGTTCCGACACATTTGCCAGCTCTCTCACATTTGTGTGGATCATTCGTTGGAGACTTTTACAGACCAAAGAAGTGAGGATAAGGACCTACCATACAATGGATTGATGCGCCAATCTAAGGACACAATGACTTTATATTATTGGAGTACGTAGTTTTAAAAGAAATATCCTATCATGAACTAAGTAATTGAAGAAAAATTCACTATAATAACTTCGACTTAAATATTTCACGTTAAATATTTCACGTGTACAACGGGGCACCTAAGTGTAAGGTGAGATATGTCTCTTATATATATGGGTGTACCTAATTTTGTGTATGTTTCCATAGGATTTTGTGCATGTTTATATATATTATTCTATGTATTATTGTGTGTATAGGGGCGTCACCTAGGTATAAGTGTATTTTATATATAAGAACGGATCTAATAATGTATACGTTTTCCATCATGTGAGTACACCTGATTATATGTGGGTTATGTTAATTTTAGATGCAGTCAATTGTGCATTCTTGAACTGATTATACCTTCATGTACTGATCATTCTACCCATAGGTGTACAGGTTAGTATCAACAATCCGAATGAGGTATGTCGGTATATATGGATATCGATGGGAAATGTTTATTAAGACGTATGAAAAGAAAATATACCAGATCATTTGGGAGTTAAGTGGACACAGACGTACATTGTCTTCATCCATAGGGGTATATAAAAGGGTGCTCGTATACTTATATATATCTATATCTATATATATATATATATGTGTGTGTGTGTGTGTGTGTGTGTGTGTGTGTGTGTGTGTGTGTGTGTGTGTGTGTGTGTGTGTATAGGATGTGTATACGAGTATGCGTGAATCCACTCCTCATAAATTTGCGAGTGTGTAAGCACAATAATTGTATGTGGATATAAAGAGATAAATGTAGGTATGAAGAACACATTTATGAGTATATATACGTATGAATGTGAGGATGTATGTAAGTATGAAAATTTGGAAGTATGTGTGAGAATTACTATCAATTATATATATATATATATATATATATATATATATATATATATATATATAATCCGTATATAGACAGAAAAAAAGAAATAAAGTGTAGGTCGGTAAGTATATATAAACATAAATAAAGTCACGTTTGTAATTATATGTTGGAATGTACAGATATGCATAATTAGTATAAATGGATGGGTTAGTAAATACGGTCACACAAACACTAGTCTTCACCGAATTTTCTTCAGAGGTCTACCTCTTCACGACGGTCTGAACACTCCCAGCCAGATCTGACGCCAATGCCTAAGCCCTGACTCTCTTTTCCTTTTTTTCTCTTTTCCTTCTTTTTATTTTTATTTTTATTTTTTTATATTTACATTTTTTATCCTTCTCTTCAGTTAAAGAAAATGCTTATTACGGCAAAAGTTTTTGTACCAAATGGAAGGAACATTGTAAGGTCTGATGAAATGAGGTAATTAAGCTCATAGAAATGAATTATAATTTATAACCAATTTAAATGACGTGTGAGTTTTCCTTTATAAATATCATATTGCTCTGGATAACAGTCATTGAGCTCTCTATATAGATATAACACTTAATATTTAAATTAAGTTAATCTTGTTGGATTATCTTCACCGTGTACGGACTGGACACCTATATATATATATATATATATATATATATATATATATATATATATATATATATATATGTATATATATATATATATATATTTAAATTTAAGTTAAAAAATACAACTGTTCCGAGTTCTTCGGCGATTACTTTTTTACACTAAATATTATAGTGCATAATATAATTAAATTCGTTTTTTAAGATTGAAAGTAGAAATCATATATTTCCCAAAAATATAAACTTTTTCAAATTTAAAGTGAATGTCTATTCTGATTAGTTAAATTGAACACACATAAATGTTTCTGCCTTCTCATATCTATCAATAACAAACGTATTATTTTTTAATATTTAAATGAAAATAATTTTTACAGCAATCATCTAACATTGCCTGATGACGAAGTAAAAATCTAGAAACAGCAATGTACTTTTAATTAAAAGACTACTTTCATTATATATATATATATATATATATATATATGACGGATAAATCCCTCGCCCTGGACCGTCTACTCTGAAAGAATGCAGAACTCAATCGTAAGAGAAACTTTGAACCTTGTCGTGCTGTGTATGAAAATCTCAACAAAGATATTTATAAGGTTCTCGAAGTTAATTTCCTTGACAATGCTGCTCTGAAATCTTATGACCTGTGTTTCTCTCTAACTATAGATAGCCTAAAATTCATCAAAATCACTAGAGACAGGGGGATACATCCATAGCTCATTATAAACCATTTTCTAAAGACGCCCAACGTTGCTACATCTGTACAAGATAATGTAAGACCCTAACAAGAATAAAAAGTCTTAACTAAGATGCCCATTTGAGGATGGGCCAAGCGATAGTATTGCTTTTATATATATATATATATATATATATATCCTCTGGCATTTACGCATCGCTCATTCAGCAATGAATTAGAAACCTCTCAGCTATTGGGCGTGTATAATGATAATGTACACGCTAAAAGTTTGCCTCCTTCTAGAGGAGCCCGTAGCTCAGAGGTAGAATCGACGACTAACGTCAATTCGGTCGGGTTTCAATCCTGGGTAAAAAGCAATCGGCTGTCTAACCGTAATGATGAGCTGTGATACACCGAAACAGATGTCTGAGGATGACTATATATATATATGACTAACCATACAAACACACATATATATATATATATATATATATATATATTAGGTGTATGGGTTAGATTTGAAGGCTATCACAATGTGTTTAGTAAAATAAAGGAAGGTAAAGAAGGTAATGGATATTATCTATGTATTATTCATTAATATTTCGAGATCAAAATCTCATCTTCAGAATAGTAGAAGAGCTTGTTTTCATGTCTGATTGTGGAGCGTGACTTTCTTTGCCTTCCTTTATTTTACTAAACGTATTCTGATAGCCTTCAAGTCCTAACCATACACCTATATATATATATATTTATATATATATATATATATATATATATATATATATATATATATAAGCATTAATATATACATATATAGTAATATATGCATTAATATATACGTATATATATATATATATATATGCAATTAATATATATATATATATATATATATATATTTATGCATTCATATATATATATATATGTATATTCTTATATGAATGTATACATTAATGCAAACTCATTAAATAACAGTCAATACGTACCTACTTACCTTACAACATAAATTTGTAGGTTAATCAATCGTCTGCTATAAATGTTTTGTATTGATTTTCCCATTTATCTATAAATCTATTGATTGATATCTGTAGAGGTGACCGCTGGGTGAAACGTTCCTCGCTTTACAAACTTCAATGCCTGAGTGGAGATTTTTAATGCTAGTCTTTAGATAAACAGAAAGTCTTCAAATAAAATCGAAGCTGCCCAAACTTTTTGCCTTCTCGTACCTATCCATATCAGTTGCGATACCAGGAGATGGTGGATATAGAAATGAGAGAACCATTATAGTCAGATTAATTCGAATTTCGTGGTCATAATCACAGCTTTTCTACCATTGTGTCATTCGTCTTTCTTCAGGTGTCCTTCGTATTCGATCACTTTTCCGGGATTTCGAAATTGACCCAAACGATGGTGGTTAATGGATCTCAGTCCGCTGACTTCCGCATAAATCTGTGTATAATGACAATAACTCATCTTTAAAATCAAATTAAAATTTAGGAAGATTATGATGCGTTATCAAACGACAACCTTGCTTTTATAATACACATTTTATTTTATTATAATCGAAGAGAGGCAATATGCAAATATATCAAACACAACATATGTCTCATGTAAGGGGTTGGTGTTTTCGGAAATATTATCTTAATAATAACTATCAGTATAGTCCGGTGTTGCTCGGGTGCAATGAAAGCTTTAAAACTAATCCATGGTCCAGGAGCTCAGACTCTTTGGACGTTGGCACGAAAGACTAAAAAGCAATAGTTGTTTCCAGTTAAAGCTAAACCGTAGACTGAAAGAAAAATGAATGGATGTAAGACAAATTTTGATTTCCTGGTATCGATATCAAATGTTTTTTTCGTCGTAAACTGAATTTTGAAGGCTAAATAAGTCCTCTGATTAAATGGTATCATGGCTGAGACTAAGAACTACAATTATACCGACTTAGAGCCGAAACCTAAACAAAAACTAAAATAAAAGGACTGAAAAAAACAGACATACAGGCAGATAAACAGATACACACACAAACATCTTGACTTTTATATATATATATATATATATATATATATATATATATATATATATTATCGATTTTCCGCACTATTGTAAGAACTGCAACCTTGAAACTTCTGAATATCGTTTCTTATGTCTTTGTCTATGAGTATATCAAACCTGATTAAGATGGGACCACTCCTTCTATAAACCGATTTTTTCGATTATCGATTTTCGATATTTATCGAGGTTACCTCGACACAAAACCTAGCTAAGAACACTCGCAGACGCTTATAGTACAACTGTGTAAATTTTGAAGAAAATAGGTTCAGCTGTTTCGGAATCTATAGGTAAAGGACAGACAGGCACATAGACACACACACAAAGTTTCATTTATCTTAATCCACCATATGAGATTATGTAATTTATCTACTGAAAAGATTTACATAATTTATGTGCTGAAAAATATATAAGATCACATGAAATATTACATAAAAATCTAACTATAGAAGATCGTCTGTCATTTTTAACGTAACATGAATAAAAGAGGGAATGCTGCCTAAATGCATAATATATATATTTTTTTCTTCGGGCCTGAAGATAGTGTTCAGGCATGAAACAGTCTCCCGCCGCTGTGTGCTGACACTAACGTCCACTTTTGTGCATACATATGCTCCATCCCTGATATTGATCACTTTTACTGAAAAATATAGCATACCTTAAAACTATACAGAGTTAGATGAGTACATTTTTGGATTTTCTATTATTAATATCACGCGTACATTCTTTCTTTTTATTTTGTCAGATGCACATTATAGTAGAGTCAGTTGGGCACCGTCTATGTTAAAAAAAACACCATGACGCAATTTATTCAATAAGAAACTTGGAAACGGCATCATGTAATGCTTGGCATTTGTGCCAGAACGCCCAATACGAATATTTCTGTGTGTTTGGGTGTCAATCTGAGGACAGTACAGCGGATTCTGAAAAAGTTGGATGATATATCCAGTCAATATCATGGTGTTTGGAGTGATCACTAGTCATGGCGACGTTATGCCACGAACCAATCATTTTTCTATCGGACATCAGACTCAACACGTAGGCCTACATCAAGCGTCTTATACAGGTAGTGTTGCGCTGGGTCAAAAGGGTACCATGGCTGTCAAACAATTTCAGCGACCACATCACCCCTTACATCTCGATGATTATTATGTGTGGGGCGTAATTAAGAAAACATTTTGTAACACCGAAGATGAACAGATTGCAAGAACTATGGCAGCATTCATCAACTTAAACATCGAGACCGTCTAGGAGTGCTACAGGGGTTTCTGAAGTTGTCTGAACGCCGTCGTTGGACAAAATGCTGGTTTTATTAAGAAGAAATATAATGAAATTCTTTAGTTTTTCTATACATCTTTGCGTAATTTTTTAAATATATCTGCTAAAATTAAATGTAAGCGTTGTTTTCATTTTTGCATAATTTGGACGACGAAACATTCAGCGATCATTGTATATGTATGTGTGTATGTATGTATGTATGTATTTATGTATGTATGTAGTAATTTAGTCAACCAAAATGTTCGTTAGCTTAATAAGCTTTTTATTTATTTAATGAGCCGAACGAACTTTTCTGGCAAGTTCGATATATATATATATGTATATATATATATATATTAATATGAATTAAAAAGAGGTAAAAAAGGGTGGCTAACTTATTATAAATCCATATATAAATTCATAGCTTTCTTAAGGTTATATCTGCATAAGTGAATTTAATTCCCAAGTGGTCAACCAAATAAGTACTGATCAAATATGTACTGAAATAGATTGCCTAACTTCGGTAATTGTACGGGAACTGGTGCTTTCACTTCCACGTGCGTGATATGGTAGTATGTATATATATATATATATAGGTAAGAAAAAATCAACTGTTTTACAATTCGGAGTTCTCTGGCATTTACTTTATTTTTATAAAAGTGCTCAATACAATAGATAGTGGAGAGCGTAATATAATTAAATTTGTTTATTATTTTAAAATACATTACGACGCGGAATTTTCTATGTTTCGAGACTTCTATCTCGTCATCAGGCAATGTTAGATCTTTGTTGTGAAAATTATTTTCATTTAAATATAAGAAACAATAGTTTTGTTATTTATAGATATGGGAGACATAAAAATCTTTTCTGATGAGTTAAATTGAACAAACACATACATTTTTATGTTTTCACATATCTATAAATAATAAACGTATATTCCGTGTTGCAATTTATTATTAATAAACAAATTTAATTCACTGCTCTGTCTGCGGACGACTATTTACGCTCTCACACTCTGATTGAGCACTCTAGAAGAATGGTAGACTTTGAAAAACAGTAGCTACTCTAGCATCTACGCATCGTTCATTCAGCAATGAATTAGAACACTTTCAGCTATTGGGCGTGTGTATGATGATAATGTACATGCTAAAAAATTTGCTTCTTTCTACCGAGCACCCATAGCTCAGAGGTAGAATCGCCGGGTTTCAATCCTGGGTAAAAAGCAATCGGATGTCTAACCGCAACAATACCAACAGTAACAGAACTAAGTCTGCCGAAACTAGTATTAATTAAGCTATAATTTAAATCGTCTTGTACAACCCACCGAGAAGGAACTCGGAGGGAAAAGAAGGGGAAGTAAAAAAAAGAAACAAACAAACAAAGTACATGAACAAGTCAAGCACTCGTAAGAAAGAAAACAACTCAAGACGAAAACCCTAACACTAAAGCGCTCAATACGAAAGTCGAGCAAAGACAGAAAATCTAAGCAAGAGCCAGCAACCTACCAGGATTTCACTCTACGGTTCGTCAGGGAAATTGGCCAATTTCCCTGACGGGCCATAAGCCGAAACTGTGGTAAGTTGTTGGCTCTTTCTTAGATGTTCTGTATATATATATATATATATATATATATATATATATATATATTAGTCATCCACATACAAGCCCGTTTCGCTGTATCACAGCTCATCAGTGTGATTAGACATATCCACTTGCTTCTGGCCGGGTTCTAAACTCGACCGATTTGGTATCAGTCGGAGTCTCCACTCCCTAAGCCAACGGCGCATGGAGTCAGATAAGGGAAATTTTAACGTCTTGTATGTAAGCAGTGTATACAGACGCCAGTTACCGAGAAATCTCAATTCATTTCTGAAGAGTCACACATTATAGCCGAAGTGGAAACTGTTTTTAAAATTTTCTTCTCCAGAGAGCTCAATCATAATGAGAGCATAATATATCAGTCATCCGCATACAAGCCCGTTTCACTGTATCACAGCTCATCAGTGTGGCTAGACATATCCACTTGCTTCTGGCCGGGATCGAAACTCGACCGATTTGGTGTCATACTGAGCATGTATCGGTTAGATTTAAATTAAATAAGACCGGTAAATAGTTGTATTAGTTGTATTATTATGCCTGTTTGAAGAACGATGAAGATTCAACATGTAGAGCGATTAGGTAGGAAAGATCAGCCGGTTATGCAACCAGTTTCAACTTTTTCGATATCATAAGCAACCTGTTTTGACTGTTTTGATTATTAGCGCTGTTATAAGTTCATAACCGAAAGTTGAAAGTAAAAGAATAGTTTGTTATTGGAAATCCTTTCATCCGGATTTGTACGAACCTAGAAAAAAAATTCTGATGTGTTTACACACGCACATTATTTCGTATCGTTTCTTTAGTAGCTTTTGCCGTTCTGGCAATAATACAAGAGCTAACTTTTCTTCTTAGCACAATCTGAATATATCATTATTCTTTTAATTTTCATACATAGTTGGCTAGTTTGGTGTTATTTTTAAGTTTTTCTAATTTCAATGTGGACTTGCGATTAATCCATCATGTTTTAAAACCGCCTTCAGTACATCTTAAGTATATTTTATCTTTTGTTTCTTTTCTGTAGTTGACTCCTTCGGTTTTACTAACTCCATCAAGAGGACATTTCTTTTTATCTCTACATTTTTCATATATATTCAATTTTTTTGTAGTGATATTTTTTTTTTTATAAGCGTTTCACCCCGAGCAAGGCATGTCACTGCCACTACTGTGCAGGGGGCTACGTAGAGTGGAGAAAGGCTGATTAAATATAGGAAATAACAGAGGGTGGGTGATAGGCGGGTGAGGATACCGAGAATGAGGGTTGGGTAGATGAGAGTGTTGTGAGAATAGTTGGGAGTTAGTGTGATAGGAGGTGTCTATTGACCCTACATTTAAACACCTGGAGATTGTAACTGTCGGGAAAGCAGACTTGTGGAAGGGAGTTCCACAGGCGGGAAGCGCGAGAAAAGAAGCTGTTGGAGTAGAATTTACGGTTACATCTTATTTGTTTAACTGTAAAAGGGTGGGACCTAGTTGCTAATCTAGTATCTCGTGTAAATTCGTGCTTAGGCGGCACCAGTGATCTAAGCTCATCGGAGCAGAAGCCATGAAAGTACTTGTAGAAGAGGCACAGGGAAGCTACATCACGCCAGTGTGAGAGCGGCTGCAGCCGGTCTGCCAAGTCAGTATCAACCACGTTACAGATCCTCCTTTGTATTTTGTCAAGAAGCCCAAGGAGAGCAGCAGGGGCACCCGACCAGATATGGCAGCAATATTCAATACACGGGCGGATGGTAGATTTGTATATGTGCAGAATAGTTTCAGGTGGGAAAAATTTCCGGGCCCTGCACAGAGAGAAACCATTGTAATAACAAAATTACAATATTAAGCTCTATTCTGTATCGAACACTCTTTATGAAGTCAATGATTGAACAGTAAATATTTTCTATTTTTAAGCGAGTTATTTTGCTACCCAGGTTTCTAACATAAGTGGTGTCTTCGGGCAATTTTTAATAACTGATTTTACGTTCGTGTGGTAGGGAATTTATGAACGTGCAATTTTTAAATTCAAAAGGATTGTGGCGTTTTCATCCATGGTTGTATGAACCTAAGAGGTATTTCTTAGTGTGGATGCATTTAGTCATAATTTCTGTTCTTTCATTTAACTGTTCGTCTTTATTTGGGTATGTCATAATTTCTAATTTTTCTTCTTGGCACAGTCTACGTATTTGTCCACCGCTGTAAGGCTTGGCTGTTTTTACAATGCTCTACGTTATGTCTGGGTTTTTTCCATATTTTTATTTCGATTTGCAGACGTGGTTAAGCAATTTTTGTATTGTTTTTTAATTTTTCTATTTTAAATGTAGATCTGTGATTGAACCACTTGGTCTTAAAGGTGTCTTTATATAGATATATTCTTTGTTTAAGCCCGTATATATATATATATATATGTGTGTGTGTGTGTGTGTGTGTGTGTGTGTGTGTGTGTGTGTGTGTGTGTGCTTCTGCGTGAGTGTTTATGTGTTTATTTGTGTGTAATTATGCCTATAATTGTCTATAAGTACAGCCATATATGTGGTTTTATTCTGTAAATGATGCTTTGTGGATTTTTAAGTCACGCATGTATTTTGTTTTTTGCATGTGAATTTGCGTGCGTATATATTTAATTATATTTATTTGTTTATGCATTGGATTATGACTGTGTCTCTCTTGATTTTATTTAAACTTTTCCAGCCCACATCATCTTACGAATTCGGTCTTACATGTTCCCAAAATTTATAGTTTACAGATGTTTTCTTAACTAGGCTCTAAATCTAACAGATAAATTCACATTTCGCTAAAAACAAGAGTTAAAAAATTGTATATATATATGTAATGAATTATTTTGAACATTATTTTTACCGATACTCATTTGCCGTATTCTGTTTTTAATTAAGCAGTATTTTTATATTTATATCTACCGGCCTGATTATTTACGATAAATTTTGTGCAATGTGTGCTACCCAGCAGGATTCGAACCTGCGACCCCTATTTACATAGGGGAAACATACCATTTGATCTGGTACTGTCTTAACCACTCGACTATGAATAGCCTCTTGATCAGATGAGGTTTTTATCATGCATGATAAAAACCTCGTCTGATCAAGCCTCCTGATCAAGAAGCTATCCATGGTCGAGTGGTCAAGACGGTACCAGATCAAATGGTATGCTTCCCCTATGTGGTTAGGGGTCGCAGGTTCGAATCCTGCTGGGTAGCACACATTTTCGTAATAAAAATTTATCGTAAATAATCAGGCCGGTAGATATAAATATAAAAATACTGTTTAATTAATAACAGAATATCTACTTAAATACGAGTATCGGTAAAAATAATGTTCAAAATAATTCATTACAAATTGTCGGTTGCTTATAACCAAGTTTCGTTAAAATTCGTTAATTTCCGTAACATGTTTATATATATATATATTGTAAAATAAAAACGAAAGCTGATGATGGTTCATCTGAAATAGGCCTATACATCCGATTCAATATGAAATAACATGTCTACTATAATTCTTCATATATATATATATATATAATTTTTATTCTCACCTGAAATTAAATCCAAAATGTTTAGAACGGTTCATGATTAAAAATAATAGAAATTCATTGTTTCATATTTAACAGTACATGGTTAGAATATAAAAATATTAGGACAAGGACTATTTTATCTTTTTATGAGGCATATTGACAGAAAATAAACAATTTAATTAATGTACAGGTATGGTTTTATAGCCTTGTTTTAAAACCAGTCTACCGCAGAAATTAATGGCAACCTACTGCGAGAAAATCTTCTGTCTAGTGAGTCATGTCTCTTTCGGCACATGATCACCCAAGCGTCTATTATGTATGGCACTCAACTGATTGAATTAAGATTGCAAGGAAGCATGCATCAGTAATTTATTTCTGACCTCAATCTTGACAGCGAGTAAACAATATTTTTGCTCATTATTTAATCTAAAAGTGTTACAAAATCTCTGTGGTATTTCCACATGTAGAACTTTAGTATATAAATTTTGTGTTATAATATATATTTAATCATATTTATTTGTTCATGAACTGGATTATGACTGTGTTTCTCTTGAATTTATTTAAACTTCTCCAGCCCACATCATCTTACGAATTCGGTCTTACATGTTCTCAAAATGTAACGTTTACAGATGTTTTCTTAACCTAGCTGTAAATTTTTTTTTTTAAACATTTCACCCCGAGCAAGGCGGAAACGCCACTGATGTGCAGGGGGCTACATAAATGTAAAAAGATTAATTAAAGAGAAGAGTGAGGAGTACAAACTAGTTAGAAAGGAACAATAGAAAGCTGAGAAAGCAGGTGCAATGACAGATACATAGGTGGAGAGAAAGAGAAGGTTATACGGGGGTGGGGAGAGAGCTAGAATCCAGTGGTTAGTAGATGAGTATTGACGTTGCATTTGAATTTCTGGAGGTTGTAGCCGTCAGGAAAGCAAGAATACGGGAGCGAGTTCCACAGGCGGGAAGTGCGAGAGAAGTAGCTGAAGGAGTAGAATTGTCGTCTGCATTTGGCTAACCTGACTGTGAATGGGTGGGACCCAGTTGCCAGTCTGGTTGCACGAGTAAACACCTGTTGAGGAGGCATCAGTGACTTAAGTTTGTCTGAGCAGAAGCCATGAAAGTATTTATAGAACAGACAAAGGGAGGCCACATTTCGACGATGGGGAAGTGGCTGCAGTCGAGCCGCCAGATCAGTACCTATCACATTACAGACTCTCCTTTGGAGCCTGTCAAGAACACTGAGGAGAACGCAGGGGCACCTGACCATAAATGGCAGCAGTACTCCATGCACGGACGGATGGTTGACTTGTATATATGCAGGATGGATTCAGGTGGAAAAAACATCCTGGATCGAGATAGTGACCCAACCTTCTTAGCAGTAGATTTTGCTATGGATTCAATATAGTGGTTCCATTTGAGGTCTGAGGACAGGGTAAGTTCGAAGAGGCGTAGTGTATTACTCTCCGGGAGAATCGCTTGGTCCATGCTTATGGGAGGCAGGAGAGGTTGCCTGTAATGGTTGACAGACAACAGCTTGGTCTTAGATGAATTGAAGTTGACAAGACACTTCTTGCCCCAGTTCACCACAGAGTGTAGATCCCGTTCAAGGTCAGCAGCGAGATTATGTCTGTCCGCCACGACAGGTTTCTTACTGGTGCGGGAGTATATTGTAGTGTCATCTGCGTAGATGCCTACAGATAAATCGACACGTCGCTAAAAACAAAAGTTAAAAAATTTGTGTATGTCTATATATGTACGTATATGTGTATGTACACATATATATATATATATATATACTAGAATATGTATGTTTGTGTGTATATACTTTTCTGTTTGTTCATATGTAAGTATCTATATATTTGTATACTAGCAGTATAGCCCAGCTTTGCTCGGGTGTAATGAAAGCTTTAAAACTAATCCATGGTCCTGGAGCTCAAACTCTTTGGACATTGGCACGAAAGACTAAAAAGCAATAGTTGTTTCCAGTTAAAGCTAAACCGTAGACTGAAAGAAAAATGAATGGATGTAAGTCAAATTTTGATTTCCTGGTATCGATATCCAATAAGTTTTTTATCATAAACTGAATTTTGAAGGATAAATAAGTCCTCTGAATAAATGGTATCATGGCTGAGATTAAGAACTACAATTATACCTACTTACAGCCAAACCCGAGGCAAAAACTAAAATAAAAGGGCTGAAAAAATACAGACATACAGGCAGATAATCAGACACACACATACAAACATCTTGCCTTTTATATATATATATATATATATATACATATATATATATATATATATATATATTCGATATATATATATATTATCGATTTTATGCACTATTGTAAGAACTTCAACCTTGAAACTTCTGAATATCGTTTCTTATGTCTTTGTCTATGAGTGTATCAAATTTGATTAAAATCGGAGCACACCTTCTATAATACGATTTTTTCGATTACTGATTATCGATATTTATCGGGGGTACCTCGACACAAAACCTAGCTAAGAACACTCGCAGATGCTTATAGTACAACTGTGTAAATTTTCAATCGGTTCAGCCGTTTCGCAGTCTATTGGTAACGCACACACAGATATAGACACACACACACACACACAGAGACAAAGTTCCATCTATAAATAAGTTTACATGTGTCTGCCTATCTATTTTCCCCCTTTCATATTTGAATAACTTTAATTCTTTGTTAAAGTTAGAATTTAAAAGGCGTAGCTTCTAACATTAATTCGTTTTAAATATTTTTTAAATGAATTTAATTTTTTATTTTAAAAGTAATACTGATCTCTATTTTCATCAAATATTAACATTAATGTCCCAATAAATTGTTTTTAGAGTCTATTCTTACGTTCCTAAAATTAGAAATTATTTGTATTTTGGTTGGTCACCACAGACTATGTTTCCCTGATGGAGAAGGTTTTTCTAGTTTTGAACCTTTTAAAACTCTTCAAATCGTAATCAGCACCATCAAATTATAAGACACAAATAGCTAACTTTTGTAATGATATTATAACATATTTATGTTATAAATTCTAAATAAATATCATTCGCTCTACTTTGTATTGAGCACTTTTTTTAAAAATAGTGTTTTTTGAATACGGTATTTTATTTCATTCATACCTACCTTCCACTTACATATGATGACTACTTACGCTCTGGCACGCCGACTGAGCAATATGGAGAAATGGTAGACTTTATAAACAGTAGCAACTCACGCATTTACACATCGTTTATTCAGTAATTAATTTGAACTCTCTCGGCTACTGGCGTGTGTTTACATTGTGTATCAGTCTGATACATGCTTTGGACGATTATGTCTCGAAAGTGATAGACTGACTGGAAAGAAGATTATCCCGCACTAGGTTGCTATTATTTTCTGCGGTAGACTGGTCGTCAGCCAAGGCTATAGAACCCAGTCTGTCTTGTTATTTAACCCATAAGTGGAGGGAAAAGACGGATTCGAACTGGGCTCCCCGATTTGTCGTTCCGAGACGATATCCACTGCACCACAACGCCCATCCTACATTGTGTAGATAAAGGCTAAAATCCGCCTTCGTCAACCGACGCCCACAGCCTAGAGGTAGAATCCCTGACTGAAATCAACTTGGTTGAGTTTCAATCCTGGCTAGAAGCAATCGGATATCTAACCGTACTGATGAGCTGTGAAATAGGGTTAACTGCAGATGACTATATATATCTGCTCACTTTTATATTTACATGTGATCTATCCCGGATACTGAGCACTTTATAAACATAGCATACATTAAAACTGTATTTTATCATGTATAGATAGGGAGAGAGAGAAAGAGAGCGTGAGATACAAACAGACAAAGATAGAGTAAGAAATACAAAGAGAATAAAAAGATTTTATCGAGAAAAAACCCAGTCGACCAGTTTATTTTTCGAAGATATCGCTTTCAAGTAAGCAGTGATTGTACTTAAAGTGCTTGGTGTAAATAAAAAGTGCTTTAATATCGACAAACAAAAACAAAAAAGAAAATTACACATTCAACGTTCTGACTCTCCCTTGCAGGACAGCACACTGTCTCTCCTACACTTTTGTAGATTCCAAAAATAATAAATGCTGTTTCGGATATGTAGATGAAAGCTCTGTAAATTCTAGAAGTCTTGCCAGAATTTGTCATTAATGGTTAAAATATTAACAATATAAGATACGCATGACACAGTGTTGATAGCAGATACAGAAAAGAAACTACAAGACCTCATACAGGAAGTAGTTAAAGAAAGCGGAAAGAAAGGATAAACATATTATCTACAAAAAAAACAAACTGAATACATGGTAATCAGTAAAAAGAGGAGCCCAAAATTCCAACTATAAGTTTGTGATAGAAAAATGAACCGGGTGCGGAAATTTAAATTCCTTAGAAATGTTCTAACAGAGGAGGGAAAGTGCGATATGGAGATCCGAAGGCGTATTGGCATGGCCAAGGATGTATTCCAGAAGCTGAGTAGAGTATCAAGAGACAGGAAAATTTCGTTGGAAACAAAGTAGAGAACACTGGATTGTTATGTGATGTCTGGCCTTCAGTATGACAACGAATGCTAGACAATTTTCGTCAAAGATAAAAAAAGACTTGAAGCAACTGAACTTTGGTTCTTCAGATAGATGCTTAGGATACCATAGACAATGACGAGGGTTTGGAGAGGATGGGCACAAAAATGAAACTGGTATTTAACACCAGAAAAGAGCAGCGGAAGTTTTTGGGACATGTAACGAGGAAGAATGTGCGTTGTGGTGCAGTAGATATCGACTCGGAAAAGACAAATCGGGGAGCCGAGTTCGAATTCCAGTTGAATTCCTTGGATTCACTTGGAAAAGGTATTAATCCGTCTCTTTCCTCCAGTTATGAGTCAAATACAGGACAGATTGGGTTCTATAGTCTTGGATGGCAACCAGTCTACCATAGAAAACAATGGGAGCACACTGCGGGATAATCTTCTGTCCAGTCAGTCATGTCTCTTTCGAAACATGATCGCCCAAGCGAGTATCACGTATGGCACTTAACTGAATGACTGAATATAATACTTGGAAACATGATTAATGCTTCTATAGGGTATAAAGTGGGGGACAGTTTTATATTGTTATGAAGTAATAAACTGATTTCCTACCAATTGCTACTTAATAATACATCTCTTCCCCCTCTAGCTATGATTCAAATAATAGGACATATTGGATTCTACAGCCTTGGTTGGCAACCAATCTACCGCAAAAAGCAATGGCAACCTTCTGCGGGATAATCTTCTTCCCAGTCAGTCATTTCTCTTTCGAAACATGATCGCCCAAAGCGTGTATTAGGTATTAGGAATGAGGAAGAACGGCTTGGAGAGCTTAATTCTCACGAAACAGTAATGGGAAGAAGAACAACGGAAAGGAGTGCTCGACATACTGATGGACTTGATTAGATGGATGATGGGGCGAAGATTGAGTGGAATAACAGAAAAAGGGATATTAAGAGCGACAAGGGAGATGGACACGTAGAGATGCATGATCGCCTACGTCCTGAAGGAACGTGGCACATAGAAGAAAAATAAGCTCGGACTGAGAACCTTTCAGCACACCCAATATTATATATATGTATGTATGTATGTATGTATGTATGTCTCTATTGTCTTGGCTTTTTGTCTTCTACATATTTTACTTTTCCCAACCACCTGCGTAGTAAGCAATCGACTTAATCTACGTACATCATTTTTCGCTCTGTTGCTACTACGGTCTTTCAACCTCGCTTTGTTCGCATCTGTCTGTCTGTTCGTCTTCTTTCTTTACCTCTCTGGCAAGAAGCTTGTTAGCCAATGAACTTAGCCTGTTTATTTACTGTCAAATCATTTTATTTTATTTTCATCTTTTTTTTTTTTTTGTTCATTTTCTTTTAGTTTCTAATGGCTTTTTCTTTTGGATTCAGAAAGTCGTATTGTTGTCCGGGACCCCAGAAAGGAATCACGTGACTCAAGGTAAATGCCTTTTTTGAATATTGCCTGTCTTGGCGCGACCTCCTGGGATTCATGTCTAAATTGAATAAAGGTTGGAAAAAAGAGTTTTGCGCGATGTTGAAGAGAGAAACAGAGAGAGACAGAGACAGAGAGAGATAGAAAGAGAGAGAGAGAGATTTTGTGTGTCTATGTGTGGGAGACAGAAAGCGAAAGAAGGAATGATGAAATTAGAAATGAGTGTGCCAGAGACAGAGATTGCAATATGGAGAGTGAGAAAGTAAAGAGAAAGTAAGGAACAGGTAAGAAAAAGTGGCTTTAATTTAACGTGTTTCACATTAATAAGCTTCTTCAGAGATTTTTAATAAATGAATGATTTAATTCTTTTTTCAAAAGTTTTAAAAATCTAGAAACAGCCTTTTGATTGAGGTTTGATTTCATTGGTCAGAAACGTGTCACGTGTAAATAAGCATAATAAGATAATCATTTTTAAATGTAGAAAAGACTTATGCCTGTTTATATGTATGTGTGTCACGTGTAATAAAAGCAATAGATGTTTATTTTAAATCTAAGTGTATGTATACTGTCTCTTTGAATTAAACAAAATTAAAACCATACATCTTAACGAATCTCTGAAGAACCTCATTAAAGTGAAACAAGTTAAATTAAAGCCACTTTTTCCGACATGATTTTTACTTATATATATATTGTAATTTTGTCATTATAATGGTTTATAAAAACATAAAATCACTACACAAAAATTTTCATGTTTCAGAACAAAACTGTTCTTCTTCAGGTGATATGTTAAGATAAATGGTGAAAACGATTTGTTTTTGAAAATATAAGATGAATTTTTGGTTGTTTAGAAAATTAGGGAGTAGTAGTTAGAGGAAATGCTATAGGTGTGTCCAAACAGTCCAATCAGCATTTAGAATTATGTAGCCATGGAGATTTAAACATCAGCCTGACACTGTTCAGGCGAGATATGGCGTGTTAAGTGTTTTCTAAAAATAGAACTGAACCTCACGTCAACTCAGTCGCTGATTGCATGTGACTGATCAAAACGGTCACTCTTCTCCAAGAATCTTGACTCAATGCAAACACACGAAAAATAAATATACCGAATACATCACCTTTGATAATGGCTAAAAACGCTCAGAGCAAGCAAAACTATGGACAATTTTTAGATTCTAAAAAAAAAACGAAAAAAATTAGAATGCTGAAAATTATCAATAAAAGATTAATTAAATCAAACTTGTCAGCCATATTTAATTAAAGATGATTTTAAAAAAAGGTTGCTACCCAAATATGCATTAATGCATGCATCTATGTACGTTTGACAATATCAGAGAAATTTTTATTCTGGTTGAAAGATACATAAGTAAGATACCATTGCACAAGAATCAAAAATACGAAAATATATATGAATATTATTGCAGAACCGAAGCATTTAATTATGAATCGTATGTAGATTTATGGTGGGTCATCTGTTGCTGAAGGAAACAGCTCATTCCACCGCCACTCCGGTCATTGCCTATTCAATTCGGTTTTGCTTATCCTCAAGTTAAGATGATAGTAGAGTACAAATGTTTTATATAACGCCAACTTTATACGTCCCCATTTAAAAAGACTATCATTATTCGCTTGTGTTTATCTATCAGGGTTTGCAGTCAAATATATTCCGAAGTAATCCTTTTCACCGCCCACTGGCAAATTCGAAGTCGACGCCTATATTTGCGTGCCGATTATATTAATAACCATTGGAAAAGAGATTGTTCACTTGGCAAAAATGCTCTAAAAATATCATGAACCCGCCATTCCCTGGGCTCCATACCAGAGTGAGTTGGTTTCGTAGTGTTCATTGTTGTTATGTCACAGTAACCGTCAATCGAGGATTAATTTTTGTTACATATTTACAGCGTTTTCTGTTTCTTGGTGAAGTGAAACATTTATTCAGAAAAGCCGTGCCCATTATGCAGGGAAAACAGAAGGAACATCGTCGAAAGCATGGGAAAATTATAAAGAAAGAAGAGGGTTATATCATAATTACACACGACAATCGCAATATTCATAAAAGTTTGTGAAAATAGTATATAGTAATAGTAATTTTAGCCGTTTCTTTATAAAGAACTAGCAGTATAGCCCAGCATTGCTCGGGTGTAATGAAAGCTTTAAAACTAATCCATGGTACTGGAGCTCAGACTCTTTAGACGTTGGCACAAAAGACTAAAAAGCAATAGTTGTTTCAAGTTGAAGCGAAACCGTAAACTGAAAGAAAAATGAACGGATGTAAGTCAAATTATGATTTCCTGGTATCTATATCAAATAAGTTTTTTTCGTCGTAAACTGAATTTTGAAGGCTAAATAAGTCCTCTGAGTAAATAGTATCATGGCTGAGACTAAGAACCACAATTATGCCTACTTAGTGCCAAACCCGAAGCAAAATCTAAAATAAAAGGGCTGAAAAAAATACAGACATACCGGCAGATAAACAGACACACATACAAACACCTTGCCTTTAATATATATATATCAGAGATTTTCTGCACTATTGTAAGGACTTCAACCTTGAAACTTTTGAATATCGTTTCTTATGTCTTTGTCTATGAGTGTATCAAATTTGATTAAAATTGGACGACTCCTTCTATAATCCGATTTTTTCGATTATCGATTTTCGATATTTATCGGCGGTACCTCGACACAAAACCTAGCTAAGAACACTCGCAGACGCTTATAGTACAACTATAAACTGTAAACTTTCAAGAAAATCGGTTCAGCCGTTTCGGAGTCTATAGGTAACGAACACAGACACAGACACAGACAAATTCCATTTATAAATAAATTTAGATACATTCTGCATTCAATGACCGAGCAGCAAGTGCTAAGTGAGTTAGGCTTTTCTCCACCCCTTAGTCATCAGACTGGGATCATAGTGGAGTATCTGTTCTCATCTCTGATTCTAATGATAATATTAGAAAGAAATCATTCGGTATTCTTTGATCGAGCAGCCACTAGTGTTGTTAGTGGAAATTTATAAAATCTCTTTCCTTCCTAAACTTTTGCTGGAAATGGTGTAGAAGGTCAATATCTTGTTATGGTCATTATTTTCTCTTCAGGTGACATGTGATATCCATTTTAGATGTCACTGCTGTTGAATGTCTTCAAGGGATGTACTTTCTATTATCAGGTATAACTCTTTGTTAAGGATTATGTAGCACCAGTTCACAAAGTTCGAAGAAGGGTGCATTTTTTGCTAAGACCCACGTGCTTTATTCACACAAAGTCATTTTAACCACTAATATTAGAAAGTGCCTGCAGTAACCTTTCATATGTGCATTTAAAAAAATAATATAGTTTTATTACGTAAATTAATTCTGTTAGACTTGCTATCATTTTCTTCCTTTCTCTCTCTCCCTATCTCTCTCTCTCTCTCTCTATATATATATATATATATATATATATATTGTGAGAAATATTCGCACATAACTCAGTGCTTAGGCAGTGGAAGGAAACAGTCAGACAAACAAGACATACCTGATAAAGTAAAACAATTTATTGTCTTGCAAAAACTGATTTTTGCGGCTACTTCGTAGCCAGGTATAGTCCTTCTCGCTGCGTAGCTTGTTAGTTCCTTCGTCTGAGAAGGGTATGGAAAAACACGAGGAACGGCGGTCCGCGACGTACAGGAAATTCTGGGGTCAGCTTCTTCTGCAGTTCCATTCGGTCGAAAGTCGATAGTTCTTAGAGAATTTTTCTCTCAGATGGATAGGCATTGCCCAAAGGTTTACCTTATAAGAAAGGAAGGATGTCGAGATATTTTCTCTGTTAAGGTTAAGGCTGTTAGCCCAATGGGTCTCCAATACTATGGAGAGATGGTCTCGATATAGCGAGACATGAGGGTGACAATTGTTGGCCCCGCTGGTTGAATCTCAGCACGTAGATCTCCGAAGCTGTCCGTGCCAACTGAGCAAGCAAGTCTGTCCCAAAAAAGAAGGTAAAAAAGGCGCGAGCCTCTTCCTGGCGTAAAGGCCCGCCTCAAGTCCAAGACGAGGTTCGGGTCTTCGGCCAATCAGGAGACCCGATATATCTGTAAATTTCCAACAATATATAGCCTTTGTTTATTGTTTTCGTGTTTAAGTATGGTTATGTTTCCGACAAAGATTTCACGGAATTGTGTATGTGGCCTGGTATGTTTTTTAGATGTTGGAATTGTCGTTTAAATGTAGTGTCAAGAAGGTGAAAATATACTAAAAAAATAATAAATACCAATATATCTACAACAGATCCTAGCAAAAAAATTAAGTTAATCATATACTACTCTAAATCCAGTATATCCAACTCACTTATTCGCAACGACTCTTCTCCCCCTGGTTAGCAATTTGAAAAAAAACTAACGTAGTCTACAATTTCAAGTGTCCTTTGGGAGATTGTGCCTCCAACGGATTAAACAATATTTATGTTGTTCACACTACAAATTCACTCTCACGACGAATGACACTACATTTAAACGACAATTCCAACACCGTTAGACACCTAAAACAATATACCAGACCACACACACACACACACACATACATATACACACACACACGCACACACACACATATATATATATATATATATACATATACATATATATTGTGCATTTGGAGAAAAATCCCTTTTTTATGTAAGTTTTGTTAAAGACGACTGATAAGTGACTGGATGTGCGTTCTGGTGCATTGGATATCGTCTCGGAACGAGAAATCGAGTGAGCCAAATTCGAATTCCTGCTGAATTCATTGCATTTTACTGACGCACAAATACCCTTGGGAGAGGTATTAATCCGCCTATTCCTTCCAGTTATGGGTTGAATAACAGGACAGATTGGGTTCTATAGCCTTGGTCGGCAACCAGACATGATCGCCCAAGCGTGTATCACGTATGGCACTTAACTGACTGACTGACTGAATGAATATAATAGTTGAAAACAATTAAAACTTCTACTGGACATAAAGGTGGGGATCTGTTTTCTGTTGTTATGAAGTAATAAACTGATCCCCCACTAATTACTAGCCAGATAGTCTACCACAGGATTCAATGACAACCTACTGTGGGATAATCTTCTACCCAGTCGAGACATGATCGCCCAACCGTGTATCACGTATGGTACTTAACTGACTAATAACTGACCACGTTTAAGCATGTATTTAATTTTTATTGCTTTCTTATAAGGTGTGTTGTCCATTTTTATTCTTTAATTAACTATTTCACCTTCTGCATTTCCGAGCATTTTTGGTATTTTTTTTAGTCATTATTAAGGAGTTTTTTTTAATAATGCTAAGTGAATTACAAATAAAATATAATCGTTCGGGCATACAAAACATTCGAACAATGGAAACACAAGAAAAAAATGACGCATGGAAACACAAGAAAAAAATGATGTATGGAAACACAAGAAAAAAATGACGCATGGAAACACAAGAAAAAAATGACGCATGGAAACACAAGAAAAAAATGACGCATGGAAACACAAGAAAAAAATGACGCATGGAAACACAAGAAAAAAATGACGCATGGAAACACAAGAAAAAAATGACGCATGGAAACACAAGAAAAAAATGACGCATGGAAACACAAGAAAAAAATGACGCATGGAAACACAAGAAAAATTAAATAAGAAGGATAAATTTAGCAGCTTGTCATTCGTTTTTAATGCAAGAGTCAAACGAATAACCACAATTTCTCCTCCAACAGTTTCTTTTCTCGCACTTCCCGACTGTGGAATTCCCTTCCACATGATTGCTTCCCCGACAGATACAATCTCCAAGAGTTTAAATGTAAGGTCAATAGACACCTCCTAACACACTAACTCGCATCCATTCATTCAAACACTCTTCCCATCTACCCAACCCTCATTTTCAATATCCTTACCCGTCTATCACCCTCCTTCTGACATTTCCTATATCTAACCATCCTTTCTCATCACTTTCCCCTATATAACACCTTGCGCAATAGTGGTAGTGGAATGCCTTGCTTGGGGTGAAATAATTTTAAAAAAATATATTGAGGGTCAGCTTGTTTGTAGGAGTTACAGAAAGTTTACTAATTGTGACAACCACTCCGGATTTCGCTTCTTCTGTTCAGAAGAAACAAAACCACTGAGGCATGATGATATCACGATGATGCCTTCACGAAAGTAGCGACACTACTTCTTTTATGTGCCCTGTCCTTTCAGGACGTAGGCAATAATGGCTTTCCACATATTCCTGTCCCTGGTGGCTCTTAGCACGCTTTCTTTTATTGCACCATGCAACCCTCATTCCGTCATCCACCTGATCAGGTCCTTCAAATATGTTATCCGCTGCTTTCCCCTGTCTCTTTTTCCCTCTATCTGGCCTGTTAGTAACAGATTCTTCAAGCCCTCCTTCCTCACTGCATGCCCCAGGAACTTCAGTTGTCTCTTCCTGATGTTCAGTATTAATTTCCTTTTCGTTTCCATCATTTCCAAAATCTCGTCATTGCTCACATGCTCGATCCATGATATCCGCAGCATCCCTATGTAGAATCACATTTTAGCTGCTTCAAGTTTTTCCTTCATCTTCGAAGACATTATCCAACATTCACTGCCATATTGAAGAACTGACAACACATAGCAATCCAGTACTCTCTTCTTTGTTTCAAGCTAAATTGTCCTGTTTCTTAATAATTTACTCAACTTCTAGAATGCTTCTTTCGCCATGCCAGTTCGCCTTCGGATCTCAGTGTCGCACTTTCCGTCTTCTGTTAGAACACTTCCTAGGTATTAAAATCTGCTCAATTTAGTTTTGGATTTTCTACCTGTGGGGTCATTTGAAAGGACTTGTGTAACCGTCTCCGCTTGATGATGTGTACACTCTCCGTAACCGAATTGTGGCAGGGTGCGAGACAATACGAAACACGCCAAGAATTTTGGAGCGTGTTCGCAAGTCCATGAGGGTACACATTTTGAACATTTTAGGCCAGAGGGTGCACATTTTGAACACTTGCTATAGGGCGCTTAAAAGCACTGTATGTGTCGTATGTGGAAAATAAAGACATTCTGGATAGTTTGACATTTTGGTTAGCAGATGCTTGAAAAGGCTATGAAGACATTTCTTCATAGGGAGTTATTTTCATTATTTAGATAAAGGGTATACAGTCCTAAAGTTATGCCATGTATTTTTGAAACAACCTCTGACAAGATGATGAACCAAAGAACAAATAGAAAATGTATCTCAATCTAGCAGGTTTCATTTTTATTAAAGCCTCGTCAGATATCAAAAGAGAAATGAAAACATAGAGACACAGAATACTGCTATGTTATGATTTTGGGTTAGTTTTTAATGCTCAAATACGTGTCACTTGTATTAAGGCAATAGACATTTTGTTAAAACCAGGCGTACGGAAAAGCAATGATGTATGTGAGTGCTTGTGAAAAAGCTCTTCTCTGTCTAGGTGTATGTTGGATGGTAACGTTAATTCATGTGTGCATGTTGGTGTGTGTTATTTAAATTTATATGTATTCTTATAATTCAATTATCGGGTAGATAGTTGCGATACGAGAGCCTTGTCAAAATTTGAACTGTACTTTAAACTGGGGTTATAGCCGATGAACAAAATGAACAAGAAAAAGAAAGAAAGAAAGAAAGAAATACAAACAAAGACAGAGAGATAGAAACAAAGAACAAAAAAGAAAATAAATTAAAGCAGATTACAGAGAGAAATAACACTAAATAAAAGAAAAATACAAATATTGAAAAGGTGGAAAGAAAGAAAAACCAAAGAAAGAAAGAAAGAAAGAAAGAAAGAAAGAAAGATAAATAAACTCAAAAAGAAAGAAAAATTAAGTAAATTAAGAAAGAAAAACGAAAAAACTGAAGCGTTAAAAGAAAAAGAAAGAAAGATAAATAAACTCAAAAAGAAAGAAAAATTAAGTAAATTAAGAAAGAAAAACGAAAAAACTGAAACGTTAAAAGAAAGAAAGAAAGAAAGAAAGAAAGAAAGGTATATATAATCAGTTTTGAAATATAGATATTTAACTAGTGAGGTAAAGGATGGATGTAAATGAAACCAGCTTGTAATTGTGATAACGGAATTTTAGAATCTGTTATAGTTTTAGGCGCTAATTCTTTCATTCTCTCTAAACATCAATAAGATTGGCTAACACGACGAAAGCATTTATGGTTATTTATTATTCATAATCTTACGTGGCACAAGAGCACCATAGTTGGGCATTCGTGACGTTTGAAACTCACTGTAGTAAGATATTATTCTACGAAACAAGGTTACTCAACAACGCGCCAAGCATAAGAATGAACCCACACTGATGAGCTGGGATACAGCGAAACAGACTTGTATGGAGATGACTAATATATATATATATATATATATATATATATATATATATATATATGGAGGCTTGTGTTCAGTAACTGCTAGATTTTATGGCAATAATATTCTTTCTGCAACTGGTATGATTTTACAAGCTTAAATACATAATTGTATATGTTCACACGTGGTCATAGTCTCGTTTACGCTGTTTACTTGTATCTATACCCCTATTCCTTCATATACACTGATACATTTATACACGAATATTTGCTTTCCTATATATATATATATATATATATATATATGGAGGTAAATACGAAAAACTTATATTACGCATTTAATTTGTTATGTCAGAAAACGGTATATTTGCATACCTGCACACAGAACCATTATTTTATATATATATATATATATATATATGTGTGTGTGTGTGTGTGTGTGTGTGTGTGTGTGTGTGTGTGCGTGGATATATAGGCATTTGAACTGTAGAAGATATGTGTAAGTATGCAGTTGCGTGTGCTCGTGTCTGTTTATTGTGCGTGTATATTGATACGTTGCCAATTTCATTCACAGATCTGTTAACGGCTTTATCTATATTCCAATGCAGGTGAACTGCTATTAAATTGGACCTGTTTCTCTGGAAGACGGCCAAAATCGAGGTCTTTATTTTTATCTTCTTCTGTCCTCTAACCCAATCGATAATAAGAAAAAAAAAGAGCCGGGGAAAACATTATCCTCCAAATACGTGCATTATTTTAAGAATATATTCTCGCTTTTTCCTCTTTCTACTTTCGTTGCCTTTGTCTTATGCTTTGACTGCTTCATACATCAAATTTAAGTTGACTCATGAGGTCGTTGGGACATCTACGACCTCACCTTAGTAGTTTGTGTTTTGTCTGCGGTCTTCTATTATCCGGCTGCATACATCTCCACCCTTCAGCTGTTTTTATTAAAAGATAGTATTATACTGACGTGTGTAAATAAGCCTTCATAATGCTTCTAAACCATTTTTTTCTGTTTACAAAAGGGAAACATTTTGAATAGTGAACACATTTTGATTCCGGGTTAGTTGCAATAAAATATAGTTTTAATTCCTATCAGCTTTTAAAAGTCATTTTTTGTATTTGGGCAAGGAATGTGTATTATACAGATTTTAGGTTTCCCTGTAAATTCAACAAAAGCAACCATGATGGAACGAATAAAGGAATGATGAATTTTGTAAAAGACTTCGTTTTAAAACTAATGCCTTGAAACTCAAAGAGTATTTCTAACAATTTAACTAAATCTTATCTTTTGATTTTTGTTAATTTCAAAACGTTTAGTCGTGCCACTGTACGACATTTTCGGCTTATTACTAGTATGAATCAAGGGACTCTATTTTAGGGCCATGATAAGCAGATAAATGTTTCAAACAGGAGATTTAACCATTAATAGCAATGCATGTAAAATAAGCAATTCTATTTCCAGTTAAACGAGCAGTACGGCTTATTCCATCATTTAACCTAAAAATGTTTCTTTCTTTATTAAACAAAGAATTCTATCCTATATTTTGATGAGTAAAAATACTTGCACTCTACTGAAATTCATATATGTTTGATTTATGGATAGAAATGACGAGTAGCTATCTGCCGATTCTTTCAAATTTCTCACTCTCCAGTGGCGTTCTCTGTTTGTTATTCGAACTTTCCTCCGCAGAGTGCAATATGTACACGTCTCTATTAAAATATTGAAGAAAGTCAGTTCATGCTTTAGTAGAATCTTTGTATATTTTTCAAAATTATAGGCAATATTTCTATGCCTTCGAAGTTTTATATAACGTATTTCTTCTCGAGTAATGAAATATTTTGTAACGTTCTCTTCTGTTTAAGGCCACATTAACAAACGAAGGATGTGCGTTGTGGTGCATTGGATATCGGCTCGGAACGAGAAATCGAGGAGGCGAGTTCGAATTCCAGCTGAATTCATTGCATTCACTTACGCGCAAATACCCTTGGGAAATGTTTAAATCCGTCTCTTCCTTCCAGTTATGGGTTAAATAGTAGGCCAGATTGGGTTCTATAGCCTTGGTCGGCAACCAGTCTACCGCAGAAAGCAATGGCAGCCTACTGCGGGATAACTTTCTGCCCAGTCAGTCATGTCTCTTTCGAGACATGATCGCCCAAAGCGTGTATCACGTATGGCATTTGACTGACTGACTGAATAATATAATAGTTGGAAACATGATTAAGACTTCTATTGGTCATAAAATGGGGGATCAGTTTATTACTTCATAACAATATTAAACTGATCCCCCACTAATTAATACTTAATAATACATCTCTTCACCCTCTAGCTATGAGTCAAATAATAGGACAGATTGGGTTCTCTAGCCTTGGTCGGCAACACGTCTCCCGCAGAAAGCAATGGCAACCTACTGCGAGATAACCTTCTGCCCAGTCAGTTATGTCTCTTTCGAGACATGATCGCCCAAGCGTATATCACGTATGGCACTTAACTGACTGACTAACAAACGAAACAATTTAGTGACAATGATTTGCGAGACTAGACCCTTCTGCCATAAACATACAGCAGATGGTTATGTAAGAAGGGAGGTATTTGTTGGGTTCGATAAACATTTGCTCGAGACTAGATTATTGCCGCATCTAGTAAGGATCGAATCCACTACGAAAGAAGAATCTGCATTCACTTTCCCACCGGCATAACATAGATTCCCTCTGCATTTTCTATAAATCTTTTCATGGCTATCGTTCTAATGAGCTTTCTTTTTTTGTACCTGAACTTCACGCATTTAAGGGCGGTAAAAGATTGTTAGTCAGTTAAGTACCATAGTGATACACGCTTTGGGCGATCATGTTTCGAAAGAGACATGACTGACTTTGCAGAAGATTATCCCGCAGTAGGTTGTCATTACTTTCTGCAGTAGACTGGTTGCCAGCCACGCTTACAGAATCCCATCTGTTCTATTATTTAACCCATAACTGGAGGGAAGAGACGACTTAATACCTTTTCCAATTGTATTTATGCGTAAGTGACTGGATGTGCATTGTGGTGCATTGGATATCTAATCGGAACGAAAAATCGGGGAGCCGAGTTCGAATTCCAGTTGAACTCCTTGCATTCAGTGAAGATATCTCGAGTAACACTAACTATTCGGGCAATAAATACTGATTTTTTTTCCTTAGAAGCAAACAGCTAATATTATTATTATTGTTTAATACAGAAAGACTGAAGAATTTTATATGTAATGTCAATCGTTATCTTCTGTTCTTGTTCGTTTATTGATTTTTTTTCTTAATAATATTCTTCTTTTTCTTATATTCTCTCCTACTCAGTAAACTCTTGCGTCTTAGTGACTTTATTGTCTTGCTTATGATAAAACGATTTTTAAAGAGTTGTGAAACAAGCATTTTGAACATCGTTCGACAGCAAGTGTTCGTACAGTTAGTTGTTCATTGTTCTACAAAATGACAACAAAAAGCGTACGAATGGGATTTATGTCAGTGTTAATAGATTTCAATGGCGATATTCTTAAGTATTATTTAAATATTAAAGAAGATTTTTTCAATGGTTATTCAGTGTTAAACGATTTTAGAGCCAAACATGTAATATCGCTTCTTCTTTTTTTTTCTTTTTTTTTTTTTATTTCTAAATACAAACTTTCGCAAATGTCAATGACTTTGTTTTTAAGTTGTTGCAGTCGAGGTCAAGCCAGAATAACATCTTTGTTATTCAGAATAACGGAAACACCGGATAAAAAAAAACGGCTGTAGTGTCTTACTCTTTAATTAAGTCGAGATTATAGTCCTTGTTTGAAATTATACGTTGTCAAATGGTTAACAGATTAAAATCGGTAAGCCAAATTTGCGTTCATTTCGGACTACTGACCTTGGGAATGTGCGTTGTGGTGCAGTGGATATCGGATCGGAACGAGAAATCGGGGGGGGGCCGAGTTCGAATTCCAGCTGAATTCATTGCATTCAATTACGCGCAAATACCCTTGGGAAAGGTATTAATCTGTCTCTTCCTTCCAGTTATGGGTTAAATAACAGGACAGATTGGGTTCTATAGCCTTGGCTGGCAACCAGTCTACCGCAGAAAGCAATAGCAACCTACTGCGGGATAATCTTCTGCCCAGTCAGTCATGTCTCGAAAGAGACATGATCGCCTAAGCGTGTATGACGTATTGCACTTATCTGACTGACTGAATATAATAGTTAGAAACATGATGAAAATGAGGGATCGGTTTTCTATTGTTATGAAGTAATAAACTGTTCACCCACTAATTATACTTAATATAATAATGTAATATAATCTATATCTTCTTCCTCCTGTTATGGGTTAAATAACAGGACTGATTGGGTTCTATAGCCTTGGTCGGCAACCAGGCTACTGCAGAAGGCAATGGCAAACTACTGCGGGATAATCTTCTGCCCAGTCAGTCATGTCTCTTTCGAGACATGATCGCCGTATGGCAATTAACTGACTGACTGACTGATTGACCTTGAACCTACTCCACATTTAGCTACGAATAAATAGTAGGATAGCTGAAGTACGGTATGGTAGTCCATCTTGGACATCAGTCTAGTAAACCAGCCGCGTATAAAAGAAGTCTTCAGGAATAAAAAAAAAAAAGAAAATGGTTCGCTCTTCATAATTATATTATTTGTGTTCTGCATATTAATTTCATGGATTAATTTGGAAAGAAAGGCATTGAATTTAATCAGCTAAATGGACGCGATCAGTGATGCAATTAGAAAAATTATAGAAAGATCTAAAACGTTCAATCTTGTACAATCTGACAACAGTAACACCACTGATGTGCAGGGGGCTACGTAATGGTGAAAAGATTAGAAAAGAGAAAGCCGGAAACCATATCCTAAACAGGGAACAAGGGATGAGCCTCTTAACCTGTTCAATAGACGTGGGTGGAGTGTGAACCGGGTGTATTATTGACTGAACAGTCAGTGCTACTCGATTTATCTTTTTGTCAGTCTGTCTGTAATAAACAGTAATGGTGATATTAGCCGTTAGCTTCTAAGGAAAAAATCAGTATTTATTGACTGAACAGTCAGTGCTACTCGATTTATCTTTTTGTCAGTCTGTCTGTAATAAACAGTAATGGTGATATTAGCCGTTAGCTTCTAAGGAAAAAATCAGTATTTATTGCCCGAATAGTTAGTGCTACTCGATTTATCTTTTTGTCAGTCTGTCTGTAATAAACAGTAATGGTGATATTAGCCGTTAGCTTCTAAGGAAAAAATCAGTATTTATTGCCCGAATAGTTAGTGCTACTCGATTTATCTTTTTGTCAGTCTGTCTGTAATAAACAGTAATGGTGATATTAGCCGTTAGCTTCTAAGGAAAAAATCAGTATTTATTGCCCGAATAGTTAGTGCTACTCGATTTATCTTTTTGTCAGTCTGTCTGTAATAAACAGTAATGGTGATATTAGCCGTTAGCTTCTAAGGAAAAAATCAGTATTTATTGCCCGAATAGTTAGTGCTACTCGATTTATCTTTTTGTCAGTCTGTCTGTAATAAACAGTAATGGTGATATTAGCCGTTAGCTTCTAAGGAAAAAATCAGTATTTATTGCCCGAATAGTTAGTGCTACTCGATTTATCTTTTTGTCAGTCTGTCTGTAATAAACAGTAATGGTGATATTAGCCGTTAGCTTCTAAGGAAAAAATCAGTATTTATTGCCCGAATAGTTAGTGCTACTCGATTTATCTTTTTGTCAGTCTGTCTGTAATAAACAGTAATGGTGATATTAGCCGTTAGCTTCTAAGGAAAAAATCAGTATTTATTGCCCGAATAGTTAGTGCTACTCGATTTATCTTTTTTGTCAGTCTGTCTGTAATAAACAGTAATGGTGATATTAGCCGTTAGCTTCTAAGGAAAAAATCAGTATTTATTGCCCGAATAGTTAGTGCTACTCGATTTATCTTTTTGTCAGTCTGTCTGTAATAAACAGTAATGGTGATATTAGCCGTTAGCTTCTAAGGAAAAAATCAGTATTTATTGCCCGAATAGTTAGTGCTACTCGATTTATCTTTTTGTCAGTCTGTCTGTAATAAACAGTAATGGTGATATTAGCCGTTAGCTTCTAAGGAAAAAATCAGTATTTATTGCCCGAATAGTTAGTGCTACTCGATTTATCTTTTTGTCAGTCTGTCTGTAATAAACAGTAATGGTGATATTAGCCGTTAGCTTCTAAGGAAAAAATCAGTATTTATTGCCCGAATAGTTAGTGCTACTCGAGTTAAGTGTTTTCAGTCTGTCTGTAATCTTACTTTTCACACCGATAACACCTCTCTGTCTCGAAACGTTCAAAAACATGAAAATCATTTCAACCATGAAAAAGCTGTCCATAACCAAGATTTGAGTAAAGTTCAAATGAAAATCGAAAATCCTTTCAATGTTTTATTTCTTGAACTAATTTTCTAAATTTCTTATTTTAATTTTACAATATAAAAAAAGTTTCTTCTGGAGAATCAAACAGTACTAAAAATAAATAAATAGGGCTACTCGTCTAACCTCGTAACTTACAGTTCATTATTAAAAAAACGGTATTTAAAATCAACTATATAACGATGATAAAGAAAATGTATTTATTCAAATGTGGCCCCACTTAATGACATTGTATACGAAGTAAATCTGAAGCCTTACATGGCATGTGGCTCTCACTCAACCGATCTTAAATCGAGGCAAAATATCGATTGCAATGTCATCTGTTCAGTCCAATACTTACAAATAAAATTAAGTTTTTCTGGTTGGTTCTCTACGTCCATATCTAATATAAACCAACATATTGTTCAAGACATGCCCTGAGGGATTGGTTTTTTGTCCTTCTTTTTCTGCAGTTTTAAAAATATTTTTTAAAAAGGATGGTTATATTTACTGCTAAAATTTATATCGAGCAATCAAATATATATATATATATATATAATGGTTTATATATATATATATATATATAAATATAAACCGTTGTATTTACGTTCTCACACCTTGATTGAGCACTCTGGAAGAATGGAAGACTTTGAAAAACAATAGCTACTCTGGCATGTACGCATCGCTCATTCAGTAATGGATTAGAGAACTCTGGCTATTGGGCGGGTATAATGACAATATACACGCTAAAAAGTCTGCCTTCTTCTACCGTGCGACCATAGCCCAGAGGTAGAACCGCTGACTGACGCCAATTCGGTCTGGTTTTCAATCCTGGGTTAAAAGCCATCGGAGTCTAACCGTACTGATGAACTGTGATATAGCGAAACAGATCTGTCTGCGGATGTCTCTCTCTCTCTCTCTCTCTCTCTCTCTCTCTATATATATATATATATATATATATATATATATATATTTATACATATGGAAGCTTCCCAGCATTAAAAACTGAGTCGAAAATTTTTACTAAGTGTATCATTTTGTTATTTTTCTTTTTAAGAAAATGTTTCAGCCGGTCGTTTCTCTAACCTTCTTATGGTTGCCTTTACTTGAAAAGAAATGGTCTATTTTTCTCTAGTGTAAAACAAGTAAACATAACAAGCGGCAAAGTTAAATATAATTCTTGTAAAATAATCGATTCTTTTTTTTTTTAACATTTATTTCACAATTTCTTAATGGCCATTTCCTTTTTTATATTCAAGAATTCCATCCCCCCCCCTATTTCGATGCATAAAAGAAATTTAAAAGAGCACAAACATCAGCTAACTGCGCAGTTAGAATTAAAGCTGGTTTATTGTATGCATACATATATAATATCATTTATAGTTAATCTCTTGCCTTTCAAATCATTCAGTGTGGTGTAATGGTTAGCAAGCTTGTCTCGCTAAATCAATTACGTCTGAGTAATGAGTTAGAGCCTCATTGAGTGTCATACAATTTTCGGCTTTGTGCCACATTTATGTTAGGCTTAGAAAAAAGGCATTTCGATGTGGTGTAATTGTTAGCAAGTTTGTCTCGCTTGATCAGTTACGACTGAATAATGAATTCACTCCATAATGGGTACCTCATAAGTTCGCCTTTGGGCAACATCAATGCTACGCTTAGTAAAAAGGATACTTCCACATAGTGTAATGGTTAGTAAACTTGTCTTGCTAAATCAGTTACGACTGAGTAGTGCTCCATACTTTCGTTCTCGTGCTATATCTAAGTTAGGCTTAGAAAATCATCATAATAATGTTGCGAATCTAATACATTCAAAACTTCCGATAACTGGTTTTGACAAATCAAGTGAAATGTGTGATAATTTCAAAGCTTACAGTAGGTCAAACAATGCTGGAAGTTATAAAAAAATAAAAAGTTAAATTCGAAGATTCTGGATAACTCCAACGAAGGTCTGATAATGATGGATCGAAAACTTTATTTCATCTGTTTGTTTCTCTACTGTCAAAATAGACATTATAAAAAAATGTTTTTAATTTTTATTTTTAGTTGTTGCTGCATCAAAAATTCCCCAAAAAGTGTAAATCTAGTGGCAACATATGCGTGAGGCTAATTGCGAAACCTGATTTATAGGATTTCCATAGAGAAATCTTATTTTTAGGTTTTACGGAATCAAAAATATTCACAGAGTATCTTGTAGGATTGTAAATCAAGTGGCAACATATGAGTGATGCCAATTGCCAAACCTCATTGAAAGGGTTTCCATAGAGAAATTTTATTGTTAGTATTTGCGGCTTCAAAACAAGGATTTTTTTATCATTTCACCCCAAGCAAGGCATTTCACTGCCACTGTTACGCACGGGGTTACATAGGGGAAAGTTATGAGAAAGAGTGGTTAGGGGGTCACATAGGGGAAAGTGATGAGAAAGAGTGGTTAGGGGGTTACATAGGGGAAAGTGATGAGAAAGAATGGTTAGGGGTTACATAGGGGAAGGTGGTAAGAAAGAGTGGTTAGATATAGGAAATGTCAGAAGGAGGGTGATAGATGGTTAAGGATACCGAGGATGATGGTTGGGTAGATGGGAAGAGTGTTTGAGAGAATGGATGCGAGTTAGTGTTTTAGGATGTGCCTATTGACCTTACATGTAAACTTCTGGAGATTGTACATGTCAGTGAAGCATGTATACGGAAGGGAATTCCACAGGTGGGAAGTGCGAGAAAAGAATCTATCTATATAGAAATTTTATTTTTTCGTGTTACAGCATCAAACATTTCCAAAGAATATCTTGTAGGATTGTAAATCAAGTAGCAAAATATCCTCGAGGCCTAGTGGCAAGGGTGTCATTTAAAAGGTATCAATACAGAAATTTTGTTTTTAAGGGTAGCGGTTCCATAAATTTCCAAAGAGTATCTTGCGGGATTGTAAATCAAGTGGCAACATATGCGTGCGTCCGTTTACCTAGCCTCATTTAAAGAGTCTTCCTATGAAATGTTTGTTTTTAGGTGTTGCGACTTCAAAAATTTTCAAAGAGTATCTTGTAAAATTATAAATCAAGTGACAACATATGCGTGAGGCTTAGTATCAAGCCTCATTTAAAGGGTATCAATATAGGAATTTTAGTTTGAGGTTTTGCAGTATCAAAAATGTCAAAAGAGTATCATGTCGAATTGTAAATCAAGTGACAACATATGCGTGAGGCTTTGTATCAAGCCTCATTTAAAGGGTATCAATATAGACGGCCGTTATGCTTACGGCATATCACGTTGAATACACAGGTTCTCGTTCGATCACCGAAGTTAAGCCTGGTCATTATTTAGATGGGTGACCGCTTGGGAAGCCCAGGCGCTGTAAGCGTTCAATGACGGAATGTGCGTTGTGGTGCAGTGGATGTCTTCTTTGGAAAGAGAAATCGATGAGCCGTGTTCGAATTCCAGTTGAGTACCCTGCATTTACTTAAGCACTAGTACCCTTGGGAAAGGTATTAATCAGTCACTTCCCTCCAGTTATGGGTTAAATAACGGGATGGGGCCTGGAGGCAACTCATCTAGTGTTGGTGTCACAATAAAACACCCTTGGTAGCCCTGGCGAAGCATTAAATATTCAGCTATTTGACAAGATTATGAATTTCACTATAAACTGTGCCAGGGTTCCAAATGCACAGGGAATACTGGAGGGGTATCTATTTCTAGGCCAAGGCCGCAGGACGACGACGATGGTTTCTGTTAAGATAGCACGTTAGATTTATGTTCATATCTTGGAGACGCAGGTGGAATTTTGGTTCAAGAAGAATCCAAATTCTTTCCGGAAGATTTTTATTATGTACGACAAAGTTTAAATCATATTCGATTAAAAAAAAAACGATGAATATCTGGATAATGTGTTTCAAGAGACTCATCAGATGTAGTGTCCATGTTGTTCATTCGAGCATAACCCAACTGAAATCTTGCGGAACATTCTGCTGAGGAGGTTTAGATTAACGAACAGAAATTTGGCAGCAAAGATGAACTGGGGATACTTGTGGAGTCTGTTTTAGATGAAGAAATATAACAGTTGAAAAAAAAATCAATAAATCAATGACATCTAAAACTGTTTCATATGCATTGCGCGAACATTTCCCATTAATGCCGAGTTAATAACCTTTGTCATTACAATGACAATGCTTTTTATCTCTGTTTCTAAAAGATTTGACTTGACTACCGTTTACCGGTTACACGTTCCCGGCGGGGGGAGGGGGAGACAACAATTTGAATAAAAGAGTTGACTTATAGAAGTGATAGTCTTGCATAAAGTACTAATAATTACGGTGGCAAAGAATATCTTCAAATAGAAAGTAAATATAACCAGTAATAATTTAAATAAGATAACCCCAACTAGTCAGTCAGTTAAGTGCCATACGTGATACACGCTTGGGCGATCATGTCTCGACAGAGACATGACTGACTTGGCAGAAGATTATCCCGCAGTAGGTTGCCATTGCTTTCTGCGGTAGACTGGTTGCCGACCAAGGCGATAGAACTCAATCTGTCCTGTTATTTAACCCATAACTGGAAGGAATGGGCGGATTATATACCTTTCCCAAGGGTATTTGCGCGTAAGTGAATGCAATTAATTCGTGTGAAATTCGAACTCGGCTCCCCGATTTCTCGTCCTGAGCTAATATCCAATGCACCACAACGCACATCCACCCCAACTCGTACTGTGCTAAAATCCACATTCTATAAGCAACTAAATTCAGCCTAATTGCAATTAACGACAGGTTGTTCGTTGGGTGGTTGTTTTTGTTTTATGGCATATAAACCTCGGTGGGTCATTTATTGCCAACTAAATTTTTATTTTTTTATTTATTGCTGGTAATATATTTTCCTTTTCAACAATTTATTGTTGTTTTTTTTTTATATAAGTTTTTTGTGTCTAGTAATACTTTTTTCTTTTCAAGTATCTAGATTCATTGGGGATTTGCTTTCAAGGGCATGGTCCCCAAGTCCTACCCAGTTATTTAACCCATAACTGGAGGGAAGGGACGGATTAATACTTTTCCCAAGGGTACCAGTGAATGCAGGGTATTCAACTGGAATTCGAACTCGGCTCACCGATTTCTCTTTCCGAGCCTATATCCACTGCACCACAACGCACATCCGTCACTAAACGATTACAGCACCTGGTATTCCCAAGCGGTCACCCATCTAAGTACTGACCAGGCTCAACGTTGCTTAACTTCGGTGATCGAGCGAGAACCGGTGTATTCAACGCGATATGGCCGTAAGCCAACGACAAGTAAAGTAGTAACTAAAGTTTGAGGTGTACTAATTTGTGATCAGTTTGTATTTTATTCAAGTTGTTTTCTAACTCTATTACTGTTGGTCCAATAAACAAGTCAGGCAGTCAATCAAGGGTCATACGTGATACACGCTTAGATGATCACGTCTCGTTCGATCCATGAACGAATAGGCAGGAGTTGTTTTTCTTCGCAGTAGGTGGCTATTTTTTTCAGCGGTAGACTGTTAGCCAACCAAGGCTATAGGACACAGTCTGCCACCCTATTCAGTTTTTACCCAGATCAATCATACGTGATAGGCCTTTGTGCGAGCATGTTTCTTTCGACCCATAACTGATTAGACAGAAGATATTCTTACAGTAGGTTGCGATTAATTTCTGCTGTTATCTGGTTGCCATCCAAGGCTATAGAACCCAATATGTCCTGCTATTCAATTTAAAGGGATAAGAAATGGAATTCATCTCTTTCCTAAAGATATTCGCGCGTAAGTGAAAGCAAGAAATTCAACTGGAATTCGAACTCGGCTCTCCGATTTCTCATTCCGACACGATATCTATTACGCCACAAGTCGCATCCACGTAGTCAAACAAAAAATATGTTTTTGTAAAATAAGCACACATTTTGGGATTATAATCCAATCTTCGCAAAGCCTCGCAGACATTCGATATGCTCACCAAACACGCTGTAGAATATCTTGCGTAACATTCTGCAGCGCCTTAGTAGGAAGAGGTGGATATAAACCTCTCCTTTCCCATCGATTCATAGAAAAAATCACATAGGTGTCAAGTTATGTAAACGTGGTGGCCACTTCAGCAGCACACTGTAATGATCAGTGCCACCACTGATCCATCCTCCTGGGAGTTTTTCACTGTGATAAATCCGCACAGTCAGCTTCCAGTGAGTTTCAGATTCACACTCTTGTTTCACTGTATTAAAGCATATTCTAACATCTGTAATAATCCCTGGCAAGACCAATCCAATTTTCTGGTAGATTTTTACTGAGATAAGTCCAGACATTTAGTTTCTCGTGTGTTTGAGATGCACATTATTGTTTGACAGTATTCAAGCATATTCTAACACACTGTAATGATCACTGGCAAGACCGATACATCCTATTTAATATATATAACTGAATCTTATAATAGAATAGGAAACAGAGGTAATTTTAAAAAAAATCTTGTCATCTTAAAACACCTAAACAACCCGAATTTACTAAACAAAAGAAGTGAATTGATGACCACATGAAGACATAGAAATAAATATCTGCTCAAATACATAGACCCTGATTTACATAGATCCATTTTTTCACATTTTTATTTATTTATATTTACTTATTTTTAAGTTATTTGTTATTCTTACCTTAATTTTTACCTTATGTCATTATTTTGTTATTGTTTTTTATATACTTATATATTTTAATGACTTTTCTTCCCTGAAAATAATAAACTACAAGTGGCCCCTCCTCGGACGACACGTGCACATCTGACTTAACAAAATATAATTTTAAATATAATTTTAACTTTTATGAAGTAAATTTCCAAATTCATGTTAAAGTTTCAGTATAAAGCAAATTAAATTATAAATTTAATAAATTAAAAAAATAGCATCCCAGATTTATAATTTATAAAGAACCATGAACAACGCGAAAACAAAAATATAAAATAAAAATTTAAATCTAGAAACGGTCAGTTCATAATATGCACCTGATGATTGTATCATGCAAGACACTCCGAGTCGTGTTACAGACGAAGGATAATATATATATATATATATATATATAAACTTATTTTATAAATGGAACTTTATCTGTGTGTGTGTGTCCGTTATCTATAGACTCCGAAAAGGCTAAACCGATTTTCTTGAAAATTTACACAGTTGTACTATAAACGTCTGCGAGTGTTCTTAGTTAGGTTTTGTGTCCAGGTACCCCCGATAAATATCGAAAATCGATCATCGAAAAAATCGGGTTATAGAAGGAGTGGTCCGATTTTAATCAAATTTGATACATTCATAGACAAAGACATAAGAAACGATATTCAGAAGTTTCAAGGTTACAGTTCTTATAATAGAGCAAAAATCAATAATATATATATATATGGCAAGATGTTTGTGTTTGTGTCTTTTTATCTGTCTGTATGTCCTTTATGCAAATCCACAATTTTTATCCGATTCTCATCAACCTTCAAAATTTGACTTACATTCATTCATTTTTCTTTCGGTCTACGGTTTCACTTTAACTGGAAACAACTATTGCTTTTTAGTCTTTTGTGCAAACGTCCAAAGGGTCTGAGCTCCAGGACCATGGATTAGTTTTAAAGCTTTCATTACACCCGAGCAACGCCGGGCTATACTGCTAGAATATATATATATATATATATAAAGAACCTACAGATATTAGAGACCATCTACATTAAATTAAAACAACCCAAACTTAATAAAATCACGTTTAAATCTGGTCATAACACATTACATTGCATTTAAATATATGGTTCTGTTAACATTTCGAGCTCTCACGCGGTGTGACTTCATAGAACCGCATTACAAATTTACGAACTGCGTTTGCTATTTGGTAGCTGTTATCGTTGATTAGCAAAGTTTTATGTCAACACAAGCCAAAATCGTCTTTGGTTGTGGATATTTTTATGTTAACGTCCCTATAACCTATGTGAAGTTGGCTCATGTGAGCCGAAAAAATATATCCAAATGGTGGAGAATTTCTGTCTTTATTTTCACCTGAAATTAAATCGAAAATACTATGTTCAAAACGCCTCATGATTAAACATAATAGACATTAGACATTCATTGTTACTTATATATATATATATATATATATATATATATATATATATATATATAAACACGAATTCTGCAGCATCTTGTGACCTGTGATTATCTAAAAATCAAATAAATGGGATATATATTTCATCACTGTACACTGTTTTGTGCAGTTATTTCTGGTGTCATCTAATTTGACAAACTAGTGACACAATACTCAGTAGAAACCGGTTTTTAAATTTTGTAAAATGATGGAAAGTTTTGAAAACACCAAATATACAGATTGATCATTGAGTACTTTTGCCACATATTCTCGGGTGCTCTTGTTATTTATTTTGAAGTTCTCGACATACTCCAAAGAAGGATCTACAATTTAATTTATCCTGACTTAGGGGCCCACCTTCAGTCACTTTCTAACCAAAGATTTATTGCTTCCCATTGACTTTTCTACAAGTATTTTCATGGATATTGCTCTGACGAGCTTCTGTATTCTTCTGCTGACCCGACTACACGTGCATTATAGTCCCACCCTTTTACCGTTGAAATAGTTAAATATCACCGTCTCTTCTACTCTAACAGTTTATTTTCTTGCACTTTACACTTGTGGGACTCCCTTCCGATTGCTTGCTTTACTGATATCTACAATCTTCAAAACTTTAAATGTAACGTCATTTGCTTTCTTCTATCTCATCGATTTCTATCCATCTCTTATCCTTTCTTCGATATCTCCTGTACCTTGTTATTTTCTTTATCTCTCAGTGTAACACCTGCGCACCAGTAGCCGTTCTACCTTGCTTAGGGTGAAACTATTTTTTAAACGAATATCAGAACTGACAAACGATATAAAAGCCATTGGCAATTGAATGATTTAATATTAGTGTTAAAGTGTAGGGAGCTGGTTAATGTTACTTTTGTTCGGCCTTGTGTCAGACTTAACCGAACTCCATAAAACTTACAGGATTTATGTTGATATTATAATCATCAGAAGGTTTTCATCGTTATCAGAAGGTTGGTTGCCAGTTGGAATGTGTGGATTAGTGTAGAAGAAGGGTAATAATAAAATATACATTTTGAATGTTAAAACTGAAATTCATTAAAAGGAGGAATAATATAAGTTGTAGAAGTTAATGTTCATTGAGAAAGTTAAGTGTTCTGGTAGTAATTGTTGAAAGAGATAAGGAGAAACAGAACAAGGTGCGACCTGACCTAATTTCCGGGTCGATTTGAAGTGGGTTACATTTTAGATGTGTGTCAGTAAACCGACTCCTCTGACTGACCGCCGTAACCGGTTACAGACCATCCTTAAATATTCAATCCAGTCACGGGGGGTGGCTCCAGAATTATTTTTTTCTTTAGCTGTGGAAAAAATGTTTCTCTGGTGTATTTTGAATTTTGCGATTTGATGACCAATCAGGATCCAGAGTTCCGCTACGGTATTAGTTCACTAAATGCATCTCCTCAGATACGAACAGTGAAATGAAATGACCACTGATTGAACATGGCAGAGTTTTGCCTTTCTCTCTGATTCCATCTTCAGATGGGTTTCGAAACGTCTTCTAATTTTAGTTTACGTCATCTTTTCATGACTGATAACTCAGAGGTAAATAAAATGACAATAAACGTGTTTGAACCGCACTGTCATGTCTGATTTGAAATTTCACAAGACTAGAAATAAAGAAAGACACTAATAAACAAGCGACAAAGAAAGAAAAAAAGAAAGAAAGAAAGAATGAAAGACAAAAGAAAGAAACAAGAGTGAGAAGAGAAAGAAAGGTAAAAATGAATGAATGAACAGAGGACGATTAATAAAAGAAAAAAATAATTATTTCAATAATAAAGTAACACAAAATCGATGCTAAAATAAAATAAAATAAAACAAAATCTAAATCAATTAATCTCTCTCTCTCTTTCAATATATATATATATATATATATATATATATATATATAGAACAAAAATAAAAATAAAAATTCAAATCTAGAAATGGTCATAATATGCACCTGAAGATTGTATAGAGCATGACACTCCGAGTCGTGCTATAGACGAAGGATAATATATATATATATATATATATATATATATATATAGGCCAACAAATCAATGTTCAGTTGGGATGGACTGAGATCTTTTCAATACTCACTCCGTACAGACGTTCATTTCAAACCGTAAATAAAATTTGTACAAGTAATTTGTATATTTCTATAATCTTTCCATATATATATATATACATTTTAATATCGTTATATTGACAACATGTCTGGTTAATCAGGATTAATTTGCTTTTGCCAGAAAAGTGAGGAAGTTCTGACCTTCATCCGTCCAAATCGTTGCATGGATATGAGTTTGCGTCGTCAACGTATGCTGCCCTTGATGTTTTGCCAACGCACACAGAGTCATTGGCATACGAAGAACTATTGTTATTCTAACACTAATAGATTCTCAGAGAATGTACCTCGGAAGCCAGACATTTTATACCAGTATTTATGTACGAAATTATACGTCAATATAGAACTTCTTCCAATTGATGTTTACAAAGCTTTGTAAGACAAAAGGCTAAGATGGCGGAGATTGAATGTGTGTGTACATTGTGGTTCTAGATGCAGAAGTTTGCATACTTGCTTTTGAATTCTATGTTTCTACCTGTTTTTAAACACCTTTCTGTCTACACATACATATATATATATATATATATATATATATATATATATATATATAATGGAGTTCTCTAGAGAAGCAAATTTTTAAAACAGTTTCCACTTCTGCGATATATGCATTAGTCTGCAGGAATAAATTGAGTTCTTTCGGTGACTGGCGTATACACTGCTTATATTAAACACGTTCAAATTTCCCTTCTCTGATTTCATGCGCCTATGGTGACTCCTACTGACACTAAATCGGTCGAGTTTCGATCCCGGCTTGAAGCAAGTGGATATATCTAGCCACACTGATGAACTGTGATACAGCAAAACAGGCTTGTATGTGGATGACTAATATATATATATATATATATATATATATATATATATATATATATATAAATGAACGCTTCTATTCATAACAGCACGTAAATAAAATACAACTTAAACAATAAAAATATAAAGGCAAACTAAGAAAATTACCCCAAAGAAAATCACCTTAAAAATGTCTAAAAAATGTTCAAAAGCGCCTTGTGACACTGAAAATGATGGGAATTTTCTGTACTACCTTACTCCTACAAAAACGAAAAGACGTAGGTGTGTTGAAAATTGAATAAAAATTTTAAATAAATTTTCCTCGTTTTCCGTATTTAATGAAACATGTTTAAAGAAGGCAAGGGTTACTGCTCAAATGCGCATTTATATATACAGGCATGCCTCTATTTGTGTGGCTAATGTTTTACATAAAAAGATCCGTACACATTAATCGAATTTCATAACTTATTAGAAATAGTGTAATTTATGCCTCAAATTTTAGCCTCATTCAGAATCCAATTCTAATCTACATATTTTTTAATTAAAATATACGGTGTGACACTATCTTCCGCTGGTATATATATATATTTTTGTTTAGTTTAATGCAACGGAGAGAGAGAGAGAGAGAGATTAATAATTAGTGGTATTATTAGTTGTGCTTTATTGTAATTCGCAATGTGAGCTTATGTAAAAACTATTTTTAATATCATCGTGTACTTGTAAAGTCCGGGGAATAGATAAATTAGCTGACAATTTGAAAAAGAGAGAAATATAGTTTTCTTTCTTTTTCATATACGATACGGATTATTTTGGGCCAGGTGGAAATTTGACAAAATGGTCGCAGTCATAACAAAATGTCAGGATTTAATTGATGAGGTCAAGTAAGGTTAAATCAATTTAATTGATGAGGTCAAGTAATGTAATCGAAAGAAAGAAGACAGAAAGACATTACGTTATGTGAGCTGTTGATATTTCATTCGTGGAGCCATGGCTCCCCGCAAATCGTGTGGGTGAAAAATAATCTCATTGGTCAAAAGCTTTGAGTTGGCCAAATCCCCCGAGAGAATTGGGGATGGTTATAAAACTCCGGACTTGGCGAGAAAAATCAGTAGTTTTTGTGGGTCGAAATGTAACGACTGTGGAAAGGGGTTCCTAACTGGGGGAGCCATGACCCACGGCTGGTCGCCTACTACAGAAATTTTGACTAAAGAGTGAATGTCTCATGAAGCCTGCCGCCGATTAACTTAAAGAGTTAATGTTGAATAGTGCGCCTTCGATAGGAATCCCGAAGTAACGTTATTTTTTTTAATCATGGGAGAATTGAAATTTCTGATTCCTTGTTCGCTCTACTTCGGTAAACTCCGTTAAACTCCGATAAGAACCCGAAAGAACTTTCTTGTCTTCGTAGTTGCATAGAGAATTGACAGCTCTGATTATAGAGAATATGTGAAAAGACTTTAATGAAAATTTAATGAATACGTGAAAATACTTTAATGAAAAATTGAAGAGTTCTGTTACTTTAACGATACTTAGAAAAACATTTTTATTTTGAAGATTGGAAGCTCCGAGATTTTAAAAACTCTCTCTCTCTTTCTCTCGCTTTCCGTTGTAAACTGGCTTTCAGACAACTGTATTATCTGCTCCTGTAATTAATATTTCGTTTTTTCATAAAGTCCTTATTCGTAACTCTCCGGGCGTCTTCGACCTTATTCATTTATTTACTTTTTTCCTGTGCCGTGTTTATTTTTAACCACAAGCGTACACAAGTGTCCGGTCTGGTTCTGGTAGAAAGACGGCTACTGGATTTGCACAACGCGACTTCCTGAGATCAAATCACAACGTGGACAGTGGTCCGTTGTTGCAATAGACGTCTTGAAGACCAGCTTTTGTGACGAGATCATCACGACCAGCAACAGCAATGGCCCGAAGGCGTCGACATAACTGGTGCCGTTTCGACTTCATCGCAGCGGGATCCGTTCCTGAACCAGCGAGCGACCGAACTAACCGACCAGCCGGGTGGCAGTGTCACAATTGGTGCCGTCACGACCATCGATGAGAAAAGCGTCACAACCAGCCAGCCCGGGCGAAAGTGTTACATGGTACATATAAGAAGATAAAATAAAAATGCTATGAATTGATGTTTATTAATCTAATTTTCTATTAAAAAAAAAACTATTTACAGTGGTTTGGAGCATAGTGTCCTTCATATTATTGGCAGTACTGAGTAATTGCTTCTTCAAATTTTTCAAACATATGATAATCATTAGTCTTTTAGATTCAAAACTTTGTCTATAATCTTTCCA
>JBBBDQ010001604.1:3387500-3515000 GCA_037127315.1 Ascarosepion bandense
TTATCAAGTAGGTCCTGGTTTCATGTTTTTTCTTCAATATGCCAAATGAGTGTTACAGAATGTCTCCTTCTGATTATAAATATCAATTTCTTTTAGTCTCTGGTCTTCTTAAAACCTCTCCATTACTTACATATTCTGTCCCTTGAATTCTCAGCATTTGTCGCCACGCTAAAAAAATGGTCAACTCTTTGTATCACTTCAGAAAGTTTACGCTCTCTTTGCGAGAGCCGGATTTCATCCAAAATAGAATATTGCAGGTACATCTAGGATGGAGTTTCCCAATATTCTCTTTTATCGTTGAAAATCGTTTGCACAGTTTTGAGGCTGATTAATTGTTTTCCACATTGCAATTCACAGACGAAATTCTGCGCAGCCTCTCGCTACTCTGTCGTTATTTTCATGATAGAGGATGGGGTTTAACTCTATTCCTTGTTTCCATCACTCCAGATCTTTCCGTCAAAACATTGGGCCAAGACATCCTTATTCTATTCATATTCCATTTGTGAGGAAAAGTTTCACTGAAACGGCTTCTTCTCCAGAACATTTTCGTATAGAATGCTCCCTCTATTCCTACAATCTTAGCTTCTTAAATTGTTTTCTGTTGCCTATCCTACAGAGAGATGATGGATTAATGGATATCGGCTCGGATTGAGGAATCAGAGAGACGAATTCATTACATTCACTTGCGTTCTAATACTGTTGTGAAAGGCATGCATCAATCTATTCTGCCCCCAGCTATGGGTAAATAGCAGTACAGAGTGGGTTCCATAGCCTTGGGTAGAAGAAGGAAAAACCTCTGAATTCAAAACATACCTGGAGAGGATTGGGTTCCATCATGCTATCTTGCCCAACATCATACATCACTTCTACTGCAGCTGCAGTATTTGTAGGGCCCCTAAGACCCTGGGGAGTCACGGGACTCGGGATCCAACTATCCTCATAATATGCACGTCTTGTTGCCTCAGAGTACACCCTTACAACAGCCACGTTGAGCAGTCCTCTACCTGCAGTTGCTCTTATGCGAAAAATAACAAAATAAAAAATTAAAATAAAAAATCACGATATTTGTCTATATTTTTGCGATATTGTAATTAATTAAACCATTTCCATTGTTCGGACTGCTGTTCTCAAGGACGAATGGTGTAGGGGATAAGTGTGTTGGTTAGATCTAGTGACTTGACCTACAGAGTTACGATTCAATACTTGGCCACAGTAAAGGTGAACAAAAATAAAACATAAAGATGTGAATTAAAGTAAAATAACTGAGACATCTGGAAGAGTCATGACCCATAGAACTAAAACAATATATTCCGGTGAACAAAATACAGAGTTCAAATCGAAATTCTAAACAACTGAAGAAGGTCGGGGGTGTACAGATGCCGAAACGTTGTGAATATGGCAAGAAAGGTGAGGACAGCAGTCCAAACAATGTAAATGGCGTAAATAAAAATCAGTTTGATCTTATTTAGGGTGCTTTTCACTTCTACTCTGAAAATTGATTACACTTTCCTGCTTGAGAACAATACTGGCAGCCAATTGTTATTCGATGACAGTATGTCATTATCTCGATGATGTAAAGTCACAAAATAAAATAGTTTTTGTTTTATGATATTATAGTTAACTAATACAGTCCGTTTCACTGCAAGGAAATGGTTAACAAGCCAGCCTCACATACCAGCGTAACTGTAGTGAGTAACTGAATGCATTACATCTGAATTATTAAGACATAACAAGCTAAGCTTATTAAATTAATCCATACTTTTTATAATTTAATGGAAAAACTTCGATATTGAAAGTTTGGTTTTTGTCAATCAATTTTAAACTAAGAGCCGATGTGGTTTAACCATAAGAAAAATTGATTGATATATACACTTGTTCCTGTCAATTTACGATATGTGCCAGACACTTTCTTTCACCGCAGATATTGAGAGGAATTAATAATTCATAATGTCGATATGCGTAATGCTTTCAGCCTTCCGACACTTAAACAAAACACGTTGATTCTCCTGATGTTTTTAGATTTCTTCTTGTAGATAATAAATATTTGATTAACAAATGAACGGAATAAGTTTTGCTTATATTTCGATGTTTATTTACATCATCTTTGGAATATTGCTTTCTTCACTAAATAATGGAACAAAATTTCATAAATGACATTTCCTTTCATGATGAAAGTTTATTAAACTTTACATATATTTCGATGTTTATTTACATCATTTTCTGATTATTATTCATTGAATAATAAATAAAAATGTCCTCGATATTTAACTAAGAAGTTTTGTGGATTTTTATTTATATTTCGATGCTTATTTACCTCATCGTCTGAGCATCATTTGCGTAGATAAATTATGAATGGAAATTTTTTATATAACATTTGACTAATGAAAGTTTTTGTTAAATTTTGCTTATATTTCAATATTTATTTACACTGTCTTCAGAATTTTATTTTCTTGAATAATGAAAAGAAATCTTGTAGATTAGTAAGTTCGTTGAAATTTGCTTGTATTTTATTCTTTAAAAAGTATGCACAATTTTGTTTATATGTCAATGCTTATTCCATCATCATCCGAATTCTATTTTCTTCGGTAAACATTATTGTGAAACTGCAATGTTTGGTTGCCAAATAAGCATATTTACTGTTGTGGGGTTTCCCCTTTTTGTATATAATAATGGACTCGACTGAGTATATATATATATATATATATATATATATATATATATATATACTCCTGCCATGGAAAGTTGAGGGGAATTGTTGAGTACCGGAACAGATACGTAAGTTACCGAGAGATACCGAAGTTACTCAGAGACTACCGCATCAGAAGTCAGACTAGCTCTGAGCTCCACTCAGCTAGAATAATATTCACGGATATACTATTTACAAAGACTTTACTTCAAGACTTGTATATATTTATTTCTTACTAATAGTATTCTAGATTTACTAACCTGCGTTCATGTTTGTATATTACGTTCAATATAACCTACTTTTTTTTTTATCTCTATATCTGTTTTTGTTGTCCATTATTTTATGCGGTTCCTCAGCCGGAATCAACAACATTTACTTTTGATTAAATGTCGTTGCTTGATAAGAGTTTGAAATGAAAAGATGAATGCAAAAGGACGCATATTAGTGGAATGAAACGAAGGGGAATTTTGGGGGAAAACAAGAGAAGTTGAAATAAACTAATCCCTTTAGCAAGGCATCTTATCCGAAGATTGAAGGCTTCAAGGAGCGTGAAACTATCTATTAATTGATGCTGTTCCAGGCTGACTTTAACTCGAGGTCGTTGCCCCTGTTAAGGTACCAACTATGGGCAAATATTGAATCCCCATACAAAAACAAAACACTATGAAAATGTAAAAATACCAGCAGTACATTTTAATATAGTAAAATGACCAACAATACTTATAGTAAAATTGCCAATATATTTTTATAACAAAATTATCAGCTTTACGTTGTATAGTACAATTACTAACAACCCATTTTATGACAAAATGACCAACAATAGAATTTATCTGTAACTAAAGGCATACACTTGAATGTAAATTTAGTTGAAATCATAAAATTCTGATCAAAATATTGAGATTCCTGTATTAAATAACCCATAGCGGTGTTAATATGCCACTAAACAAATTACACCAAATCGACCATCGCTTCTTCCGGCTTCATGCTTTCCAGTCAACTTTGATCTTTAAAAATTAAATGCAATATCAACCGGAATCCCATGTCGTCTTTATTCTCGTTCTTTTACTGTTCTCTCTTTTTAATAGTCTTTTCTCCTATATTTTCTAACACAAGTAACCCCAGTGCGGCTTTGTTGCCTTGCTTTGGTGAAATTATTACAAGAAATAAATTTTTGAAAAATAAAAAGATTAGAATATGAGACATATCTTCGACACTTTTTGGTGAAAACGCCCCTCATTCTATTCTTGAATAAAAAAAAGGCTTCACTTCTGAAATGATTGAATATTTGATACACGTAATCGAGAAGATTTGTTCTGAATATTCTTTCATCTATTCTGGCATCAAAAGCTGCTTACAGACATCAATAATTAGGCAATTTTATGCGATGAACATAAAGGAGTTGGATAGCAGACGATATACAAAGATTCAAGAAATAGAATTACAGACAGGCGATAATTTTCTTCTACTAATCGCTCACCAAATCTAACCTGGTTGGTAAAGGGTAAATGGTTTTTCGAAACCAAAAAATGTACTGGTATTTTAGAGAATTGATTCCTCTCAATTTTTATGAGTTTTCCATGACCAACTGCGCGAAATCAATCTATAAAAATGTTCAGCGCTAATTTGCATTGTTGGCAAGAAATTTCTTTTTTTTTACTCTGAAAATTTGTCCTTTCTTTTCCTCCAAACGCGGTGTTGCAGGTTATATCTTAACAATTAATTCTTATTTTGTCTAATATAAAAACTTTTTAGTAAGAAGACCGTGTGAAGCTTGTTCAATTCAGAATTGATTAGAGACTTTAGTATTTGACAAAAAAAAAGATGAATGCCGATAGAATGGATATTGGACGACTGAGAAGGTTTCCTAGAGATGTTAAAGGCAAAAACAACATATGAGGATTTCCAACAAGTTAGAAAGCAAGAACCGGCACGGCATTTATTATGGAGTTTGGAGGGGACGAAACAGTGTTTCGTAATATATTCCCTTAGAACATCTTTCTTATATTCATAATATTTTTGTTATAGTGTCAGGTATTTATATGCAAATACTATACATTTATATATTTAGATTCATGAATAAATCCAAAAGATATCGGCCAATTAAACATTCACTAATTACTGTTAACACATCGGCTGTAGACCTATTGAAACGCGAGCCCTGCTATTTATAATGTAGGAGGCCGTGTCAAGTGATCTGCTTAAATACTTCGGCGTTGATTAGTGGCTCTGCCAATATGAAGTAAAATACGAATAGGATGATAATTTGAGAAGTCAGACGGTTTATCAGACTAAAGAAGAGGATTTCCGACAAAGTGGTGAGCAAAGAGCAGCAAGGCATCTATTGTAAAGTTTAGAGAGAAAAAGAACCACTTCAGGAGCACATTTCTTTTAGAAGATTTATGTGGGGAACAAGTTTTTTTTTTTTTATAAGCGTTTCACCCCGAGCAAGACATGTCACTGCCACTACTGCGCAGGGGGCTACATAGAGTGGAGAAAGGATGATTAAATATAGGAAATGTCAGAGGGTGGGTGATAGGCGGGTAGGGATACCGAGAATGGTTAAATATAGGAAATGTCAGAGGGTGAGTGATAGGTGGGTAGGGATACCGAGAATGGTTAAATATAGGAAATGTCAGAGGGTGAGTGATAGGCGGGTAGGGATACCGAGAATGGTTAAATATAGGAAATGTCAGAGGGTGAGTGATAGGCGGGTAGGGATACCAAGAATGGTTAAATATAGGAAATGTCAGAGGGTAGGTGATAGGCGGGTAGGGATACCGAGAATGAGGGTTGGGTAAATGAGAGTGTTCTGAGAATAATTGGGAGTTAGTGTGATAGAAGTGTAGAAATGCTAACAAAATCTATGTACGGATTTATGTGTATAACCCTTTGTAGAGACTCCGCTATATGGGTGGGGGGGAATCAGGCAATAATGCTGCTGAATGTTTAATTGTCGGAACAATATTGTTTTACATTCAACTGTGTCCTTTTTTATTTAAATCTACAAAAGTGAAGTTACTGTTTCTACCATAAAATTTAAAATGTTGTTTTACCCGAGAAAACATCTTCATTAGATTGATCCAAAATCTTTTTAGCGAAATGCTAGATGTGACTTTAAATGTTTTCTTCAACACCTGTTTATATTTCTGAAATGAGATATTGTAACTATTTACACTAGTTACATTGTTCCTGCTTTTGTCTTCATCTTCATCTCCGAAAAAGGTCGGAGCGTACAACGATCTATACGCCGTAAATAGTACGGCGTATAGATCGTTGTACGCTCCGACCTTTTTCAGTTGATATAGGTTTGAATTCTGAACCGAACGCATTATTTGGTCCACTGTTGTAGATTGTTCTAGTTCCATGTGCCATGCCTTTTCTGGATATCTCAGTTTCAGTTAATTTTGTTAAGTAACTCAACTCTTCAATTTTTTGTTCACTTCTGCCGTGAACTCAAAACTCTTCAGGTCAAGTTATTGGATTACTTCAACCAACGCGTTTATGCACTGGGTTAATTGTGTCCCTAATGAGTACCCCAGTGGAATAGATAAAGGATTTTGTTCGAAATTTCAATATATATTATCTGAAGAAGTTCTAGCGTACAACGACCGAAATTTCGTGTTTATGACAATAAACATAAGGACAACAATCTGAACAATGTAATTAGCGTTAATCTGTTTTCTTCAGTTGTACCATTTTGATTGTAAATAATATTCACTTTTCAACCGTCGGCTATAAAAGTGCTTCGTGAAGTTTTAGTGTTGAAGTATGTAGCAAGACAGCCGGATATTTTTCAGGACGTAGGCAAACACGGCTCTTCATAACTTGTTAATATTTGTCTTTTTTTATCCCTACCATCCTCCTGATCTAATTCATTTGCATACGATTGTCAAGTAGGTGACTCTCTCTCTCTCTCTCTCTCTCTCTCTCTCTCTCTTCCTTTTTGTTCCTTTTACTTTCAAGTATGTCCTGTGCGAATCCAATTCTCAAAGTCCTACTTCCTAATTACGTATTAAAGGAAATTCATCTGTAATTAATTACAGCACCTGATGACCCAAAGCGGTCTCCTATTTATGTTCTGATCTGACTTGACACTGCTTAACTTCACTGATCAAACGAGATCCAGTGTTTTCAGCGTAGACACATTTTTCTTGGGCGAAAATTTATTATATAATAATTCTGCTTGTTCCTTCTTTAGTTAGTTACTTAGTTCCTCCATCCGTTACGTCACTGAAGAAAGATAAAACGCTTACTCTCTACGCGAGCTTTTCCTTCCCCTCTATCTTTTTATAAACGCTACTCTCCTCAGCCTTTCTCTCACCTTTGCCAAGCGGAAGGGTAGTAAAGAGTCAGTGAGCCTATAGCATTACCGTAGCAGTAGCAGCTTAAGCTGGTGGTTGTAGCAGTAATTGTGTGTGTATATGTGTGTGTACTCTACAATATAGTTAAAAGAGGTAGGTTCGTTGTATCCCGCGACCTAATAAAATTTCTGGCCTTTACACCCTTGGCCATTACTCAGTTGGTCTTTTCTGCTTACAATGGACACAGGAGCTATGATTTTTCAGTAAAAACAAAATCTCTCACAGAATAGTGTACAGTATTTTGGTTATGGGCTGTGCATACGACGCTTAATATAATATAAGATTAAAGTAAAGTAGTTTCTATGGACATTACTTTTATAGATATTTTAATAAAATTACACTCTGTGTTATCGTTATTTTATTATCTAATAGCTTTATGCTTGAAGACGTTACTATCATTTGTAGTATGACAAAGTAAAATGTTTCCAGGAATTCATAATTTTCCTTTCGTGGAAATTCCACGGGTTCCGCTAGTATATATAAATAAGCCATCATCACAGTTTTTCATGCTAATATTATGACTATATGTATTGTGTATTTTGTAATCTATTTCATAATTTTTTAAATCTCGTGTCTTCACAAGTCATTCCAATTTGTAACATATGGTGTCTTCAAGACTTAGTTTCTAATGTTGTTTTTGTTTTTCCTTTAGTTACCAAATATGTCTAGCATGTTTAATATTTCCAATAAGTAAAATACTTTGCTGCATTTCAAAACAAAAATTAAATTGATTGGAAAGAATTTTGTTTTGAAAGTGTTGATATTTTTAGCTCAATTTTAAACCGCCTGACATCAGAATGTAAGATAAATTAAAAAAAATAAAATAATCCTCAAAGTTTCAGAAAAGTATTTTAGCTGAAAGAAAGTCTAATCAATGTGATTCGGAGCATATATTGTTTACAATGTTAAGTTTTAAATATCCTATAATTTTATTGATTTATTTATTTTTGCTTTTTTTTAACAGCGGGGTTCTTTATATAATGTTCTATGTGGGATTTATCTGTAAGAAAATAATTGTATAATGTAACGTGAGTAAAATTTATATATAATTTTTAGTACTCATTAATTTTAAAACATTAAGAAAATATTCTCCGTAATCTGTTTTATTACATTTCAGATATTTTGGTGAGATATTTACTACGGTTATGGCTTTATTTTCTGATAATATGTACGAAAATCTGTCAGCATATTTATGCACAGAGAAAAAACATTGCACATTCTTTTTGAAATATTGGTGTTTTTTCATTTTGGTTATCAAATATAGTTTTTACTTAATTTAATATTTTTAGATGATATTGTTAAGAAAGAATTTTTTTAAAATTTAAACTTTATAGATTAATTCAATTAAAATAAAATATAAGGGATGAAAACAATTCTTTTAAAAATTCATTATTCATTAAAATTTGTTTAATACAATCGTGTCTTTAATATTTAATAGGTCCAGCATGTTTGTTTCTTAATTTGATCATTTTTCTTGCTTTCCTTCTTGTTTTTATGCTTTCGAAGGTGCATTGTCATAGCCAACAATGCACTCCAGGAACCAATTTGAATATTAAGAAACAGGAAAATTTTGCTAGAAGCAAAGAAGAGAGTATAGTACTTTGCATATTGATATCTGACACTATAAAAAATGTTATCAATAAAAAAAAGATGTTCTACGAGAATGTATCCCTAAATACTCTTCTGTCTCTTCCAAACTCCACAACAAATACCTTGCTGCTTCTTGCTTTCTAACTTGTTGAAAATCCTCATATGTTGTTTTTGCCTTTAACATCTCTAGGAAACCTTCTCAGTCGTCCAATATCCATTCTATCGGCATTCATCTTTTTTTTTTTGTCAAATACTAAAGTCTCTAATCAATTCTGAATTGAACAAGCTTCACACGGTCTTCTTACTAAAAAGTTTTTATATTAGACAAAATAAGAATTAATTGTTAAGATATAACCTGCAACACCGCGTTTGGAGGAAAAGAAAGGACAAATTTTCAGAGTAAAAAAAAGAAATTTCTTGCCAACAATGCAAATTAGCGCTGAACATTTTTATAGATTGATTTTGCGCAGTTGGTCATGGAAAACTCATAAAAATTGAGAGGAATCAATTCTCTAAAATACCAGTACATTTTTTGGTTTCGAAAAACCATTTACCCTTTGCCAACCAGGTTAGATTTGGTGAGCGATTAGTAGAAGAAAATTATCGCCTGTCTGTAATTCTATTTCTTGAATCTTTGTATATCGTCTGCTATCCAACTCCTTTATGTTCATCGCATAAAATTGCATAACTATTGATTTTTGTAAGTAGCTTTTGATACCAGTGCAGGTGAAAGAATGTTCTGAATAAATCTTCTCAATTACGTGCATAAAATATTCAATCATTTCAGAAGTGAAGTGCATGTCCAAGAATGCACTTCAAAAACGGTATAGAGTATTAAGAAACAGGAAATTTTTGCTAGAAACAAAGAAGAGAGTACTGGATTTTTATGTGTCGTCTTCGCTTCAATATGGCAGCGAATGCTGGATAATTTAATCAAAGATGAAGTAAATACTTAAAGCAAACGAAATGTGGTTCAACATAAGGTTGCTGGGGGTGGCATGGGCAGGAATACGCGAGCAACGATGAGGTTTTGGAAAGGATGGACACAAGAAGGAAACATACTTAACACCAGGAAAAGACACCTGAATTTTGGGGGACATATGAGAAAGAAGTATTCGGAGAATCTGATCCTCACGGGAAGAATAGAGAAGAAGGTAGACAAGGGAAATCAACGCATGGACTCGAGCAGAATTATGGCGGAGCGGAGATTGAGTATGATAACAGGAGAAGTTGTGTTAAAAGCAACAAGTGATACGAAAAAGTAGAAGGCCGTGATCGCCTACGTCCTGAAGGGACATGACACGTACAAGAAGAAGCCTTAGTTCGCAACCAGTCAACCACAGAAAGAAATGGCAACCTTGTGAGTTGAAATATTCTGCATAGTCAGTTTGGAATCGAAAGAGACATGATCGCCCAAGCGTGTATCACATATGGCACTTAACTGACTGCTACTAGTATTTGCATTTCATTTTTTTTAACTCTTTGTTAATTACTTATGAAAGGCAAGATTACTCGAGAGATAATATTCAAATTTTGATAGGAAGCCAGTAAAAAAGAAACGGTATGAAATATAAAAGCAAACAAAAAACATCACCTTAACAAAGAATTTCATCATTCTTTAACGAACTAGCGTAAATGAAAATATGCTGCACAAATACATATAATTCAGCTTTTTTAAACATTTAAACCTATTCTAAAATTCATTAGATATGTATGAAATATTATTTCATCTCCATAACCAGTCAATCGAAACTTTTTTTTTTATTTCTTTAATATTCTTTAGGCGGACTTTGGTTGGAATATATATATATATGCGCTCTCACACCCTGATTGAGCACTCTAGAAGAATAGTAGACTTTGAAAAACAGTAGCTACTCTTGCATCTACGCATCGTTCATTCAGCAATGAATTAGAACACTCGAAGCTATTGGACGTGTATAATGATAATATACACGCTAAAATGTCTGCCTCCTTCTTCCGAGCACCCGTAGCTCAGAGGTAGAATCCCCGACTGACGCCAATTTGGTCGGGTTTCAATCCTGGGTAAAAGGCAATCGGCTGTCTAACCGAACTGATGAGCTGTGATACAGCGAAACAGATCTGTCTGAGGATATATATATATATATATATATATATATATATATATATATATATAAAGGAAACCGCAACATATTATCTAAAGTGTTTATAGACTATAGTACATTTCAACCAACTAATAATTTCATCTTTTCAGACCACGCCTTATTTGGAATAAATATTTTCACAGAATATTCAAAAAACCTGTATAAGGAAACAAAATCAAGTAACACGACCCAGAACAGAAATTTTAATCTTTAGCCCTATCATGCAAGGGTCACCAAGGTTAATTTTAAATGATTTTCAAGATGAGAAAAGATTTCTCTAAAATAAGGAATATAATTATTTTTGTTGGGAAAAGTATCCAAAATGTTAACAAGTGGTAAAAAACAGGTGCGAAGGATACTGAGTACGAAATTATTTTTAATCAAATTTATCAAAGCAATTTTCGTCACAACATTTGTCAGTGAGTTCTGATGATATTTAACCCTAGGTCAAAAGGTGGCCTTGACAATTTCCTGTGTATTGAATTACAAGGACAGATTATAAGAGCAGGCAGACAAATGAAGACAATGTGTTTTCTCCCCTTCTATTGAAAATTGAAATGGTTAAATGCAATTGTTTTTCACTTTGAGCTGGTAAGAGTTATGCAGTGAGGGAAATGGATACCTTACACTCTTTCCCACACCGGTCGGGGTGCTTATTTAACTAAAAATCAGAATGAAAGATGAGATTTAGTCAGTCAGCTCCCGTGTCTTGAGAAGGTTGGGAAGAGATTTTGAAATACGTAAGACCTGAAAACTCACCTGCTGCTAGAAATAATAGGAAGACGATCAGAGAAAGATATGGCAAAGTTGTTATGCACATATACTAGTATATATATATCGAACACATAGGAAATCTTAACCACATTGTATTCTTCAATCTTTTATGTATTCTTCAATACATAAAAATTATCAAAGTATAATTTACGCCAACAGGTTAATGAATCCAAAAGTGTGTTATAGTCGGTTCGTTTAGATTCCGATATCAACACACATATACATGAGCATATTGATTAATAAAGAAGGATTCAATCAGTATCTAAACTTATTTATAAATAGAACTTGGTCTCTATGTGTGTGTATGTGCGTGTGTGTGTATGTTACCTATAGACGCCGAAACGGCTGAACTTAGTGTTCTTAGCCAGGTTTTGTGTCGAGGTACCTCCGATAAATATCGAAAATCGATAATCGAAAAAATCGGGTTATAGAAGGAGTGGTCCGATTTTAATCAAATTTCATACACTTATAGACAAAGATATAAGAAACGATATTCAGAAGTTTCACGGTTGCAGTTCTTACAATAGTACAGAAAATCGATAATATATATATATATAAGGCAAGATGTTTGTGTGTGTGTCTGTTTATCTGCCTGTATGTCCTTTATACAAATCCACCATTTTTATTCGATTCTCACCAAACGTCACACAAATATTCTTTAGACTGAAATCTGAGCTCCAGGACCATGGATTAGTTTTGAAGCTTTCATTACACCCGAGCAACGCCGGACTATACTGCTAGTATTTAGATATTTTTACATAGATTTATTAAACCACATAAATTGCCATTTTTTGAGGCAATATCATGAGCTCCAGGACCATGGATTAGTTTTAAAGCTTTCATTACACCCGAGCAACGCCGGGTTATACTACTAGTCTCTCAATAAGTCCCGAGCCTGACATATAGATGACGTCACTAATAAAAAAAATCCATATGATTTTTATGAAGTACTAACCTTCAAATGGCACGTGACAAAATTTGGGCCGTATTATGATTTTACATATTACAATTATTTAAGTAAAGTTACTGTTGCAAATTTTCAAAACAATGGAATAATTTGAATTTCGTGTGTTGATAACGCATTGCTCTCTGATGGGAAAATTCTCTTCATGCAAAGCAATGGCTTGATAAGTGTTGTTCGGACTCTGATTCGTCAGAAACAACTGTTGAAAGGTGGGATGCTGACTTTAAACGCGATCGTACAGACACAAATGATGCTGAACACTCAGTTCGCCCAAAATCAGCAGTTGTCCCGGAAAACACAAAAGAAATCCACAAACTCTATTTGGCTAATTGTAAATTGAAATTGCGTGTGTTAGCAGAAGAGTTAAACATATCAGAAGACATTGCATTCATCATTTTGCATGAACATTTGTCAATAAGAAAGCTGTGTTCAAAATGGACGCCGTATTTGCTCACAATTGATAAAAAACAACTTGTCGACAATTCCAAACGTTGTTTGCAAACGTTTCAACGCAAGAAGAAAATGTTTTTGAGTAAATATATGACAACTTATGAAACATGGAGCCATCACTTCAGTCTGGGGTCAAATCGACAGTCAGTTGAGGGGACAGCAGCAGGTGAAAGCCGTCAAAATCGACCAAAGACACATACATTAGCAGGCAAGGTTTTGGCCTCAGTATTTTGGGATGCGCAAGGTATTTTGTCCATCGACTATCTTGAGAAAGGAAGAAAGAACTATCAATAGTTGATATTATTTGGACAGTAATCTTTCATTTAATCATGTTTCGTTAAAAACGACTGACAAAAAAGATTTTATTAATTTTTTATTTAATTTTTTTCAATATTCTTACATGTTTAATTTTTGCTGGAGATAAGGAAAGTAAAAATGTTCCATAAATTTTGACTTTCCAAGCGCTTTCAGCTACTTCACAGGCCATTTTCAAGGATGTTATTTTTCCGGTGTCGTTATGTTCTCATAACTGACTGTAATGTAATTTTTCGTTTTAGTGTTTTTTTTAAACGAGAGTTCTTTAAATTTGTTATATGATGCGCGCGGCAGGTATCTGTCTATTTTTAAATAACTTTCTAAACTCCATTTCCACTGCTAAATAGTGCAATGTTGATGGTGGGAGAAAATTGTTTGATATATAGTGCCTCTCTTATAGCGAGGTGCCTTTGATATTGTGATTTAAATAATATTTCTGTATTTTCAACCAAAATTTTTCCTAATGGTTCTTGTAAGTTATGGGTTAATAATTTTTTTTTTTTTTTTGCACTATTATTTTTTATATATATATAATCGTGTGGTCCGAAGCAAGGCATTTTACTGCCACTGTTGTGCAGGGGGTTACTTGGGAGGAATGTTATGAGAAAGAGTGACAGGCTACAGAGGGTATCAGGAAGAGAGTATGAGAAGGAAGAGAATACTGACGAGTGGGGTGAACGGAGAAAAAAGCACGAGAGAAAGGATGTAAGTTAGTGAGATAGGAGGTGACTATTGACTTTAGATTTTAATTCTTGAAGATAGTAGCTGTCGGGAAAGCAAATATGCAGAAGGGAATTCCACAGGAGGAAAGTGAGAAAAAAGAGCTTGCTGGAGTAGAATATGCATTTACAATTTTTTGGTTTCCCATAAAAGTGTGGGACCTAGTTGCTAATCTTGTGGCTCGAGGAAATTCATATATAGAGGGTACCAGTGAGCTAAGTTCATCAGAGCAGAAGCCGTGAAAGTATTTGTAGAAGAGACACAGGGAAGCCACACTGCGTCGGTGAAAAAGCGACTGTATCCTAGCTGCCAAGTCGGGATCGATCACATTACAGACTTTCCGTTTGATTTGGTCAAGGACCCCTAGGTGGATAGCAGGATCACCCGACCAGATATGGCAGCAATATTCAATGCACGGGCGGATGGTAGATTTGTATATGTGCAGGATTGTTTTGGACGGGAAAAACTTCCTGGCCCTACACAGAGAACCGACTTTCTTAGCAGCGGATTTAGCTATGGATTCTATATAGTTATTCTGCTTAAGGTCTGATGTGATTGTTAATCCGAGGAGGCGCAGTGTTTTACTTTCAGGGAGAGAAGCCTGATTCATGTTAATGGGCGGAAGGAACGATTGTCTGTGATGGTTACAGATAGCAGCTTCGTTTTAGAAGCATTAAAATTTACGAGCCATTTCTTGCTCCAATCAACCACAGAATGGAGGTCCTTTTCAAGGTCGGCAGTTTGCTTTGTCAGCCTCGGCAGATTTTTGATCGAGGCGAGAGTAAACTGTAGTGCCGTCAGCGTATATGCCTACTTGAGATCTTATTACATCGGGAAGATAGTTAATATAGATAAGGAAAAGCGTAGGACACAGAATAGAGCCTTGAAGGATACCCGCGTTCGTGTGATAGTATTGGGAGGTTTGTCCGTTCAATAATACCTTCATTGTTCGATTTGAAATGAATGCTTGTTTAGTTATACCATAGCCCTGCAGCTTGCCAGCATGCCAGACTCTGTCAAACGCTTTGGATATGTCAAGGGCAACAGTTCGGGATTCGCTGTTCTTGTCGAGGGCCTGGTGTATATACTCATTGGTATCATATCAGCAGTAGACCTGGTGAAGCGGAACCCATACTGTTTGTCAGAGAAGAGTCTGTGGGCTGAGAGATGTTGCACCACCTCGGCGTTGATGATGGCTTTTAACACTTTGCCAAAGATCGGCAGGAGTCTGATAGGACGATAATTAGCGGAGTCAGAGGGTTCCCCAGTATTTTTATATATAGGAACCACGAAGGAGGATTTCCAGCAAGCAGAAAAGCAAAAAGAAGAAAGGCAGTAGTTATAAAGTTTAGAGAGAACAGAGGAGAGTTCAAGAGCACCTCTCTTTAGGATAATGATTGTTATTCCGTCGACACCGCTCGCCTTATGGGGGTCAAGCTTAGAAATTATTTTGGAGCCCACCGAGGAAGTAATTAGCATGTCAGTCATTTGGGCCTGGGTTCAGAGAGGAAAGTCGGGTACAGATACTCTAGACAAGTCCAGTGTCGAGTTAGTGGAGAATATCTGAGCGAAACACTCAGCCTTGTCTGTTGAAGAGGTGAGGACTTCAAATTCGTTGATTAGAGTGGGGATTGAGGGCGTACTACTTTTCAGCACGCTTTTGCAGAGCCTCCAGTAGTCTTTGGAGCCGACCTTATGGGATGTTATGCGCTGTTTCATTCTAGCTGCAAACATCAGCTTCTTTAAGAACCTCCTTGCACTCATTGCGAGCCGAGGCAAAAAAGCATCTGTTATGGTCCGACGCTTGACTCCGGTAAAGCCGAAAGAAGTGATTTCAGTGGGCGATGGTAGCTGAGCAGGCAGGGGAGAACCAGGGGAATAAGTGGGATTTAAGTCTCAACTTAATGGCAGGGATGAAAGCATCGATGCCACCCTTAACCCAAGAGGAGACCTCAGCCGCACAGTCTTCAACAGGAAGGCTAAATACTTTATTCCAAGGCACGTCACTCAGGAAATCACGGAACGAGTCCCAATTAGCTCTTTGGTAGCAGTAAGATATTCTGCTGGTCAGAGGTTCTTGGGTGGAGTGGAGGCGGAGAAAGATGCTGACGGAAACTACCACATGGTCAGAATTTCCGAGAGGGCTTGACATTGCAAGAGTCGGGGGTGGAGGTAAACAGAAATCTAGTAGTGAGTTGTGTCCATTAAGGTTATTACAGAAACGTGTGGGAACTCCACCACCTGACTGAGTGATTGAAAAATTCATGGTGTGTACACCAGCAAGCTGTGACGGAGTTTCCCAGCCACTCAGCATGATGGGCGTTAAAGTCGCCAAACACAAATATATGGGCAAAAAGATGGGAGGAAATGGTATTGCCTATATTATTAGAGATGCCGTCAAGTACGGAGCAGTCGGAAGATGAAGGGGATCGGTAGAGAAAGAAGAGATAGCAAACTGAGCTTAGAAGAGAGAGAAGGAAACACATATAAGAATGATCTAGGGATACAAGAGAGATCATTCTAGCTAGTGGAAGGTGTTCATTTACGTAAACACCAAGCCCATGCAAGTCGACATTGGAATCTTTTCTAAAGAAGGGAAGGTAGCCATGAATAGAGAAGTCAGATGAGGGAATTGAGGCGTTGAGCTAGGATGTCAGGGGACTTTTGATGGAGGAAAGAATCAACGCTAAAGAAGTTGGTTCGGATACCCCGGATGTTAGTAAAGTGAATGTTAAGAGGTTTAGGTGATTTTAATTTGCCTGGTTTAGCTTTTTGCGGAGTTACGGATGTTCATGTTTAATGCTTTTTGTTGGAGAGGGACCTCGAGCAGAGGAGGTAAACGGTCATTTGCTGCGACATGCATTGGAAGGGAACTGTCGTGAGCTGCAGCAAAGTGTGGCCTCAGGGTTGCTCGCCGAAAGCACCTGCAGGGACACTTATCCATGCGCGACATGGCACTGCAAGAACCTCGATATTATGCAAGTGTTAATCAGAGCGGCCGCTCTTGACGTTACGCAAGAGGTAGGGCTTCTAATTACCAGTCGGAAGCAGCAACCAGAAAACTGCCAAGCCGGTACCCTCACAATGAAGAAATGTTGCCACTGACCACACGCATCGCAGGAAAATCGCAGAAGCACCATTCCTGAGGTCTGAGGAGAGAAAAAGAGACGGAAACCACTTCCTGAACAGGGAAAAAGGGATGAGTCTCGACACCTGTTCAATAGATGTGGGAAGATCGTGAACCGGGCGATAGAAGTGTTTATTTACTCCAATTAATATATATATATATATAGTGATGATCCACGTATACTGTCTTAATATGTATAGGAAAAACTACTAAAAAGCTGTAAGTTTAAAAATGTATTTTTTTGACAATATTTATTTATTTCTATTATTATATTTGATATTTCAGACCGTTCTCGGCCTTTCATCAGAAACAAATGATTTTAAAATTTAAATTAGAAACGTTTTCGTGAGATCGTTCGTCCGAGAGAGATTGTTTACAACACGTGTCACAGAAAGTGACAGATTGTTTTAAATATTTGTAAACGTAAACCTATCTTTAATAATACTTATACATTTTGTTTTAGAAAAAAAAATTTAATTGTATCTAAAAAATGTTCAGTAAACGACGCAGTATTTTCTCTACCCAACACCAACATCAAATTGCACCCACCACGCCTCACCTGTGACAGTCAAAAGTTAATATATTTTCTCTTCTGTTCAATATGTCCAAATAGTGAATATATTGGTGAATCTGGAAATAGCTTTAGATTCTGTTTCAATAATCATAAACTTAGCATACGCCAGGACAACCAATATTCCCCCATAGCCCAACATTTCAATCAACCGGGACACACATTAGAAAATTGCAAATGTTTACTAATAAACTCCGATTTTAGTTCTACACACTCACGCGGAAAGAAAGAAAAATACTGGATTTTAAAATTAAATACACAGGCAGGGTTAAATAGGGACTTAGGTGTTTTGAATCTTTATAAATATTTCAGTAGATAAACATTTTCAGATACAATTAAAAAAATTAAAAAGAAGCTGTTAGAGTAAAAATTACGGTTACATTTTATCGGTTTCACTGTAAAAGGGTGGAATCTAGTTGCTAATCTAGTAGCTCGTGTAAATTCATACCTAGGGGGTACCACTGATCTAAGTTCATTGAAGCAGAAGCTGTTAATGCATTTATTGAAGAGGCACAGGGAAGCCATGTCACGCCGGTGAGATAGCGACTACAGCTGAGCTGCCAAGTCGGTATCGATCACATTACAGATTCTCCGTTGGATTTTGTGAAGAACTCCGAGGTGAATAGCAGGGGCACCCGACTAGATGTGGCAGCAGTATTCAATATACGGGCGGATGGTAGATTTATATATGTGCAGAGTGGACTAAAACGGGAAAAGCTTACTGGCCCTACACAGTGAACGTACCTTCTTAGCAGCGGATTTAGCAATGGATTCGATATAGTCATTCCACTTGAGATCCACTGTATCCTTGGTATTTGGTAAGATTAATTCCACAGGGTATTAAATCCGATGAGAACTCAATGTTAGAATTTAACACAGTATTATAATGAAAGTAAATTATTATAAGTCCATTGGTAATAGCTTATTTCGTGGAGTACTTACAGACTACTCATCAGACCAATATGAATTTTGTCTGATGAGCGGTCTGTAAGAGGTCTGATAAATAAGCTATTACCAATGGATTTATAAAAACATCCAACTTATTTTCATGATATATATATATATAGTCTTAAAGCATGTTTAATCGTGGATAAACGTGCCTCATATCAGGGATAAAGTGTTTGTAAATATAAAGGTGGAAACTGATTGTCAACACCGAGCAGCTGCAATTCTGAACGCAATTTTCATGGCTTGAAGAGCCCAAGATTTACTTAATTTTCGTGCGAATCCGTAATGTTTTCGTTTTTTATATCGGTCCTCGTAAAAATAAGAGTTTCTCGATAAAAGGAAAGATCTTTTTAAAAAGCCTAACTTTCGGTAGCAGCAAATTTAAATGAATCAATTAATTAATCACCTTCTTATCTGGTGAAGCGTTTGGCAACCACTTTGATGGTTTTATTACCTGAAAACTGATTGATAAATGGATGTGGTGAAATATTTCAATACAGCTTTCAAGTAAAAACACGATTGGTTTTAAAATAGATATGAAAAAGGTTTCAAAATAAACGATTAATAGGTTTATATAGAAAAGAGAACAGCAAAAAGAGCACAGTCGTATTGAAGATAGATTTTTCGGTCCAATATGTGTGCGCATGCGTATGTCTGCATTGATTTTATTTTTTTAAATAAGAATAATGTGTAGCGGGAAATTACGACGAAACACAGAGAAATGAAAACTTCTCCAATCATTTAGGATGAAATCAATTTCACGCGCGTTTTGGCACATTCTATTCAAAAGAAAACAGAGAAAGAGTGAGTTTCTAAAAAATAATGAATGAATAGAAGGAAATAGTTCAGCAAGGTAAGACAGAAAAACAGAAAATATCTATAGGCAAGAAGAAAGAGCGATAAGGAAATAATTTAGCAAGGTAGGACAGAAAAACAGAGAAAATATCTATAGGCAAGAAGAAAGAACAATAAGGAAATAATTTAGCAAGGTAAGACAGAAAAAGAGAGAAAGTATCTATAGGCAAGAAGAAAGAGCGATAAGGAAATAATTTAGCAAGGTAAGACAGAAAAAGAGAGAAAATATCTATAGGCAAGAAGAAAGAGCGATGAGGAAATAATTTAGCAAGGTAAGACAGAAAAACAGAGAAAATATCTACAGACAGGAATAAAGAGCGATACGGAAATAATTTAGGAAGCTAAGACAGAAAAAGAGAAAAAATATCTATAGGCAAGAAGAAAGAGAGATAAGGAAATAATTTAGCAAGATGAAACAGCAAAAGAGAGAAAATATCTATAGTTAATAAGAAAGAGCGATGAGGAAATAATTTAGCAAGGTAAGACAGAAAAAGAGAATATATCTATAGGCAAAAAAAAGAAAGATGAGGAAATAATTTAGCAAGGTAAGACAGAAAAACAGAAAATATCTATAGACAGGAAGAAAGAGCGATAAGGAAAGAATTTAGCAAGGTAAGACAGAAAAAGAGTGAAAATATCTATAGGGAAGAAGAAAGAGCGATGAGGAAAATATTTAGCAAGGTAAGAGAGAAAAAGAGAGAAAATATCTATAGGGAAGAAGAAAGAGCGATAAGGAATTTATTTAGCAAGGCAAGACAGCAAAAGAGAGAAAATATCTATAGTTAATAAGAAAGAGCGATGAGGAAATAATTTAGCAAGGAAAGACAGAAAAAGAGAATATATCTATAGGCAAAAAGAAAGAAAGATAAGGAAATAATTTAGCAAGGTAAGACAGAAAAACAGAAAATATCTATAGACAGGAAGAAAGAGCGATGAGGAAAGAATTTAGCAAGGTAAGACAGAAAAAGATTGAAAATATCTATAGGGAAGAAGAAAGAGCAATGAGGAAATTATTTAGCAAGGCAAGACAGAAAAAGAGAGAAAATATCTATAGGCAAGAAGACAGAGCGATAAGGAAATTATTTAGCAAGGTACGACAGAAAAACAGAGAAAAAATATATAGACAAGAAGAAAGAGCGATAAGGAAATAATTTTGCAAGGTAAGACAGAAAAACAGGGAAAATATATATAGGCAAGAAGAAAGAGCGGTAAGGAAATAATTTAGCAAGGTAAGACAGAAAAAGAGAGAATATATCTATAGGCAAGGAGAAAGAGCGATAAGGAAATAATTTAGGAAGGTAAGACAGAAAAAGAGAGAAAATATCTATAGGCAAGAAGAAAGTGCGATAAGGAGATAATTTATCAAGGTAAGACAGAAAAAGAGAGAAAATATCTATAGGCAAGAAGAAAGAGCGATGAGGAAATTATTTATCAAGGTAAGACAGAAAAATAGAGAAAATATCTACAGGCAAGAAGAAAGAGCGATGAGGAAATTATTTATCAAGGTAAGACAGAAAAATAGAGAAAATATCTATAGGCAAGAAGAAAGAGCGATGAGGAAATTATTTAGCAAGGTAAGACCGAAAAACAGAGAAAATATCTATAGACAAGAAGAAAGAGCGATAAAGAAATAATTTAGCAAGGTAAGACAGAAACAGCGAGAAAATACCTATAGGTAAGAAGAAAGAGCGATAAGGAAATAATTTACGAACGTAAGACAGAAAAGAGAGAAAATATCTATAGAGAAGAAGAAAGTGCGATGAGGAAATTATTTAGCAAGGTAAGACAAAAAAAAGAGAGAAAATATCTATAGGCAAGAAGAAAGAGCTATCAGGAAATTATTTAGCAAGGTAAGACAGAAAAAGAGAGAAAATATCTATAGACAAGAAAAAGTGCGATAAGGAGATAATTTAGCAAGGTAAGACAGAAAAACAGAAAATATCTATCGACAAGAAGTAAGAGCGATTAGCAAATAATTTAGCAAAGTAAGTCAGAAAAAGAGAGAAAATATCTATAGGCAAGAAGAAAGAGCGATAAGGAAATTATTTAGCAAGGTAAGACAGAAAAAGAGTGAAAATATCTATAGGCAAGAAGAAGGAGTGATAAAAAAATAATTTAACAAGATAAAACAGAAAAAGAGAGAAAATATCTATAGACAAGAAGAAAGTGCGATGAGGAAATAATTTAGCAAGGTAAGACAGAAAAACAGAAATTATCTATCGACAAGAAGTAAAAGCGATTAGCAAATAATTTAGCAAGGTAAGTCAGAAAAAGAGAGAAAATATCTATAGGCAAGAAGAAAGAGCGATGAGGAAATTATTTAGCAAGGTAAGACAGAAAAAAAGAGAAAATATCTATAGGCAAAAAGAAAGAGCGATAAGCAAATAATTTAGCAAGGTAAGACAGAAAAACGGAAAATATATATAGGCAAGAAGAAAGAGCGATGAGGAAATAATTAAGCAAGGTAAGACAGAAAAAAAGAGCAAATATCTATAGGCAAAAAGAAAGAGCGATGAGCAAATAATTTATCAAGGTAAGACAGAAAAACAGAGAAAATATCTATAGACAAGAAGAAAAAGCGATAAGGAAATAATTTAGCAAGGTAAGAGAGAAAAACAGAAAATATCTATGGACACGAAGAACGAGCGATCAGGAAATTATTTAGCAAGGTAAAACAGAAAAATAGAGAAAATATCTGTAGACAGGAAGAAAGAGCGATAAGGAAATAATTTAGGAAGGTAAGACAGAAAAAGAGAGAAAATATCTATAGGCAAGAAGAAAGAGCGATAAGGAAATAATTTAGCAAGGTAAGACAGAAAAGCAGTGAAAATATCTATAGACAAGAAGAAAAAGCGATAAGGAAATAGTTTAGCAAGGTAAGAGAGAAAAACAGAAAATATCTATAGACACGAAGAAAGAGGGATCAGGAAATTATTTAGCAAGGTAAGATAGAAAAATAGAGGACATATCTGTAGACAGGAAGAAAGAGCGATAAGGAAATAATTTAGGAAGGTAAGACAGAAAAAGAGAGTAAATATCTATAGACAAGAAGGAAAAGCGATAAGCAAATAATTTAGCAAGGTAAGACAGAAAAACAGAAAATATCTATAGAGAAGAAGAAAGAGCGATAAGCAAATAATTTAGCAAGGTAAGACAGAAAAACAGAGAAAATACCTGTAGACAGGAAGGAAGAGCGATAAGGATATAATTTAGGAACGTAAGACAGAAAAAGAGAGAAAATGTCTATAGGCAAGAAGAAAGAGCGATGAGGAAATTATTTATCAAGGTAAGACAGAAAAATAGAGAAAATATCTATTAGCAAGAAGAAAGAGTGATGAAGAAATCATTTAACAAGGTAAAACAGAAAAAGAGAGAAAATATCTATAGGCAAGAAGATAGAGCTATCAGGAAATGATTTTGCAAGGTAAGACAGAAAAACTGAGAAAATATCTCTAGGCAAGAAGAAAGAGCGATAAGGAAATTATTTACCAAGGTAAGACAGAAAAAGAGAGAAAATATCTATAGGCTAAAAGAAAGAGCGATAAGGAAATAATTTAGCAAGGTAAGACAGAAAAACAGAAAATATCTATAGACAAGAAGAAAGAGCGATAAGCAAATAATTTAGCAATGTAAGACAGAAAAACAGAGTAAATTTATATAGAGAAGAAGAAAGAGCGATAAGGAAATAATTTAGCAAGGAAAGAGAGAAAAACATAAAATATCTATAGACAAGAAGAAAGAGCGATCAGGAAATTATTTAGCAAGGTAAGACAGAAAAAGAGAGAAAATATCAATAGGCAAGGAGAAAGAGCGATAAGGAAATTATTTACCAAGGTAAGACAGAAAAACAGAGAAAATATGTATAGACAAGAAGAAAGAGTGATAAGCAAATAATGTAGCAAGGTAAGACAGAAAAACAGGGAAAATATATATAGGCAAGAAGAAAGAGCGATAAGGAAATAATTCAGCAAGGTAAGACAGAAAAAAAGAGAAAATATCTATAGGCAAAAAGAAAGAGCGATAAGGAAATTATTTAGCAACGTAAGACAGAAAAACAGAGAACATATCTATAGACACGAAGAAAGAGCGATCAGGAAATTATTTAGCAAGGTAAGACAGAAAAATAGAGAACATATCTGTAGACAGGAAGAAAGAGCGATAAGGAAATAATTTAGGAAGGTAAGACAGAAAAAGAGAGAAAATATCTATAGACATGAAGAAAGTGCGATAAGGAAATAATTTAGCAAGGTAAGACAGAAAAACAGAAAAAATCTATCGACAAGAAGTAAGAGCGATTAGCAAATAATTTAGCAAGGTAAGTCAGAAAAAGAGAGAAAATATCTATAGGCATGAAGAAGGAGTGATAAAAAAATAATTTAACAAGCTAAAACAGAAAAAGAGAGAAAATATCTATAGGCAAGAAGAAAGAGCTATCAGGAAATAATTTATCAAGGTAAGACAGAAAAAGAGAGAAAATATCAATAGGCAAGGAGAAAGAGCGATAAGGAAATTATTTACCAAGGTAAGACAGAAAAACAGAGAAAATATCGATAGACAAGAAGAAAGAGTGATAAGCAAATAATTTAGCAAGGTAAGACAGAAAAACAGGGAAAATATATATAGGCAAGAAGAAAGAGCGATAAGGAAATAATTCAGCAAGGTAAGACAGAAAAAAAGAGAAAATATCTATAGGCAAAAAGAAAGAGCGATAAGTAAATTATTTAGCAACGTAAGACAGAAAAGCAGAGAAAATATCTATAGACACGAAGAAAGAGCGATCAGGAAATTATTTAGCAAGGTAAGACAGAAAAATAGAGAACATATCTCTAGACAGGAAGAAAGAGCGATAAGGAAATTATTTAGGAAGGTAAGACAGAAAAAGAGAGAAAATATCTATAGGCAAGAAGAAAGAGCGATAAGGAAATAATTTAGCAAGCTAAGACAGAAAAACAGAGAAAATATCTATAGACAAGAAGAAAAAGCGATAAGCAAATAATTTAGCAAGGTAAGACAGAAAAACAGAGAAAATATCTGTAGACAGGAAGGAAGAGCGATCAGGATATAATTTAGGAACGTAAGACAGAAAAAGAGAGAAAATGTCTATAGGCAAGAAGAAAGAGCGATGAGGAAATTATTTATCATGGTAAGACAGAAAAAGAGAGAAAATATCTATTAGCAAGAAGAAAGAGTGATGAAGAAATCATTTAACAAGGTAAAACAGAAAAAGAGTGAAAATATCGATAGGCAAGAAGATAGAGCTATCAGGAAATAATTTTGCAAGGTAAGACAGAAAAACTGAGAAAATATCTCTAGGCAAGAAGAAAGAGCGATAAGGAAATTATTTACCAAGGTAAGACAGAAAAAGAGAGAAAATATCTATAGGCAAAAAGAAAGAGCGATAAGGAAATAATTTAGCATGGTAAGACAGAAAAACAGAAAATATCTATAGACAAGAAGAAAGAGCGATAAGCAAATAATTTAGCAATGTAAGACAGAAAAACAGAGTAAATTTATATAGACAAGAAGAAAGAGCGATAAGGAAATAATTTAGCAAGGTAAGAGAGAAAAACATAAAATATCTATAGACAAGAAGAAAGAGCGATCAGGAAATTATTTAGCAAGGTAAGACAGAAAAATAGAGAACATATCTGTAGACAGGAAGAAAGAGCGATAAGGAAATAATTTAGGAAGGTAAGACAGAAAAAGAGAGAAAATATCTATAGACAAGAAGAAAGTGCGATAAGGAAATAATTTAGCAAGGTAAGACAGAAAAACAGAAAATATCTATCGACAAGAAGTAAGAGCGATTAGCAAATAATTTAGCAAGGTAAGTCAGAAAAAGAGAGAAAATATCTATAGGCATGAAGAAGGAGTGATAAAAAAATAATTGAACAAGCTAAAACAGAAAAAGAGAGAAAATATCTATAGGCAAGAAGAAAGAGCCATCAGGAAATAATTTATCAAGGTAAGACAGAAAAAGAGAGAAAATATCCATAGGCAAGGAGAAAGAGCGATAAGGAAATTATTTACCAAGGTAAGACAGAAAAACAGAGAAAATATCTATAGACAAGAAGAAAGAGTGATAAGCAAATAATTTAGCAAGGTAAGACAGAAAAACAGGGAAAATATATATAGGCAAGAAGAAAGAGCGATAAGGAAATAATTCAGCACGGTAAGACAGAAAAAAAGAGAAAATATCTATAGGCTAAAAGAAAGAGCGATCAGGAAATTATTTAGCAACGTAAGACAGAAAAACAGAGAAAATATTTATAGACACGAAGAAAGAGCGATCAGGAAATTATTTAGCAAGGTAAGACAGAAAAATAGAGAACATATCTCTAGACAGGAAGAAAGAGCAATAAGGAAATTATTTAGGAAGGTAAGACAGAAAAAGAGAGAAAATATCTGTAGGCAAGAAGAAAGAGCGATAAGGAAATAATTTAGCAAGGTAAGACAGAAAAAGAGAGAAAATATCTATAGGCAAGAAGAAAGAGCGATAAGGAGATAATTTAGGAAGGTAAGACAGAAAAAGAGAGAAAATATCTATAGACAAGAAGAAAAAGCGATAAGCAAATAATTTAGCAAGGTAAGACAGAAAAACAGAGAAAATATCTGTAGACAGGAAGAAAGAGCGATCAGGATATAATTTAGGAAGGTAAGACAGAAAAAGAGAGAAAATATCTATAGGCAAGAAGAAAGAGCGGTGAGGAAATTATTTATCAAGGTAAGACAAAAAAGAGAGAAAATATCTATAGACAAGAAGAAAGTGCGATAAGGAAATACTTTAGCAAGGTAAGACAGAAAAAGAGAGAAAATATCTATAGGGAAGAAGAAAGTGCGATGAGGAAATTATTTAGCAAGGTAAGACAAAAAAGAGAGAAAATATCTATAGACAAGAAGAAAGTGCGATAAGGAAATAATTTAGCAAGGTAAGACAGAAAAACAGAAAATATCTATCGACAAGAAGTAAGAGCGATTAGCAAATAATTTAGCAAGGTAAGTCAGAAAAAGAGAGAAAATATCTATAGGCAAGAAGAAAGAGCGATGAGGAAGTTATTTAGCAAGGTATGACAGAAAAAGAGAGAAAATATCTATAGGCAAGAAGAAGGAGTGATAAAAAAATAATCTAACAAGCTAAAACAGAAAAAGAGAGAAAGTATCTATAGGCAAGAAGAAAGAGCTATAAGGAAATAATTTATCAAGGTAAGACAGAAAAAGAGAGAAAATATCAATAGGCAAGGAGAAAGAGCGATAAGGAAATTATTTAACAAGGTAAGACAGAAAAACAGAGAAAATATGTATAGACAAGAAGAAAGAGTGATAAGCAAATAATTTAGCAAGGTAAGACAGAAAAACAGGGAAAATATATATAGGCAAGAAGAAAGAGCGATGAGGAAATAATTCAGCAAGGTAAGACAGAAAAAAAGACAAAATATCTATAGGCAAAAAGAAAGAGCGATAAGGAAATTATTTAGCAACGTAAGACAGAAAAACAGAGAAAATATCTTTAGACACGAAGAAAGAGCGATCAGGAAATTATTTAGCAAGGTAAGACAGAAAAATAGAGAACATATCTCTAGACAGGAAGAAAGAGCGATAAGGAAATTATTTATGAAGGTAAGACAGAAAAAGAGAGAAAATATCTGTAGGCAAGAAGAAAGAGCGATAAGGAAATAATTTAGCAAGGTAAGACAGAAAAAGAGAGAAAATATCTATAGGCAAGAAGAAAGAGCGATAAGGAAATAATTTAGCAAGGTAAGACAGAAAAAGAGAGAAAATATCTATAGAGAAGAAGAAAGAGCGATAAGGAGATAATTTAGGAAGGTAAGACAGAAAAAGAGAGAAAATATCTATAGACAAGAAGAAAAAGCGATGAGCAAATAATTTAGCAAGGTAAGACAGAAAAACAGAGAAAATATCTGTAGACAGGAAGAAAGAGCGATCAGGATATAATTTAGGAAGTAAGACAGAAAAAGAGAGAAAATGTCTATAGGCAAGAAGAAAGAGCGGTGAGGAAATTATTTATCAAGGTAAGACACAAAAATAGAGAAAATATCTATAGGCAAGAAGAAAGAGCGATGAGGAAATTGTTTAGCAAGGTAAAACTGAAAAACAGAGAAAATATCTATCGACAAGAAGTAAGAGCGATTAGCAAATAATTTAGCAAGGTAAGTCAGAAAAAGAGAGAAAATATCTATAGGCAAGAAGAAAGAGCGATGAGGAAGTTATTTAGCAAGGTAAGACAGAAAAACAGGGAAAATATATATAGACAAGAAGAAAGAGCGATGAGGAAATAATTCTGCAAGGTAAGACAGAAAAAAAGAGAAAATATCTATAGGCAAAAGAAAGAGCGAAAAGGAAATTATTTAGCAAGGTAAGACAGAAAAACAGAGAAAATATCTATAGACAAGAAGAAAGAGCTATAAGGAAATAATTTAGCAAGGTAAGACAGAAAAACAGAAAATATCTATAGACAAGAAGAAAGAGCGATAAGGAAATTATTTAGCAAGGTAAGACAGAAAAAGAGAGAAAATATCTATAGGCAAGAAGAAAGAGCGATAAGGAAATAATTTAGCAAGGTAAGACAGAAAAATAGAGAAAATATCTATAGGAAAGAAGAAAGTGCGATGAGGAAATTATTTAGCAAGGTAAGACAAAAAAGAGAGAAAATATCTATAGGCAAGAAGAAAGAGCGATAAGGAAATTATTTAGCAAGGTAAGACAGAAAAAGAGAGAAAATATCTATAGACAAGAAGAAAGTGCGATAAGGAAATAATTTAGCAAGGTAAGACAGAAAAAGAGAGAAAATATCTATAGGCAAGAAGAAAGAGCTATCAGGAAATAATTTATTAAGGTAACACAGAAAAAGAGAGAAAATATCAATAGGCAAGGAGAAAGAGCGATAAGGAAATTATTTACCAAGGTAAGACAGAAAAACAGAGAAAATATGTATAGACAAGAAGAAAGAGTGATAAGCAAATAATTTAGCAAGGTAAGACAGAAAAACAGGGAAAATATATATAGGCAAGAAGAAAGAGCGATGAGGAAATAATTCATCAAGGTAAGACAGAAAAAAAGAGAAAATATCTATAGGCAAAAAGAAAGAGCGAAAAGGAAATTATTTAGCAAGGTAAGACAGAAAAACATAGAAAATATCTATAGACAAGAAGAAAGAGCTATAAGGAAATAATTTAGCAAGGTAAGACAGAAAAACAGAGAAAATATCTATAGACAAGAAGAAAGAGCTATAAGGAAATAATTCAGCAAGGTAAGACAGAAAAAAAGAGAAAATATCTATAGGCAAAAAGAAAGAGCTATAAGGAAATAATTTAGCAAGGTAAGACAGAAAATCAGAGAAAATATCTATAGGCAAGAAGAAAAAGCGATTGGGAAATTATTTAGCAAGGTAAGACAGAAAAACAGAAAATATCTAGAGACAAGAAGAAAGAACGATAAGCAAATAATTTAGCAAGGTAAGACAGAAAAAGAGAGAAAATATCTATAGGCAAGAAGAAAGAGCGGTAAGGAAATAATTTAGCAAGGTAAGACAGAATAACAGAGAAAATATCTATAGACAAGAAGAAAGAGCGATAAGCAAATAATTTAGCAAGGTAAGACAGAAAAAGAGAGAAAATATCTATAGACAAGAAGAAAGAGCGATAAGCAAATAATTTAGCAAGGTAAGACAGAAAAAGAGAGAAAATATCTATAGACAAGAAGAAAGAGCGATAAGCAAATTATTTAGCAAGGTAAGACAGAAAAAGAGAGAAAATATCTGTAGACAGGAAGAAAGAGCGATAAGGAAATAATTTAGGAACGTAAGACAGAAAAAGAGAGAAAATGTCTATAGGCAAGAAGGATGAGCGATAAGGAAATTATTTAGCAAGGTAAGACAGAAAAACAGAAAATATCTATAGACAGGAAGGAAGAGCGATAAGAAAATAATTTAGGAAGGTAAGGTGTACTGCATCTATTCTGAGCGGTTATAAATTAGAGTTTTTGGGAGAGAATGCATTGTCCTGGTTTGATCAACAGTCTGAACATGTATGCCTCAACCCTCGGTTATGAAAACATCTGACTTTGTTCGGGCATAACTATCGAGGGCTCCCATAACTGTTCCATCTAATTTCACTCTCAAGGCTTGAGTCAACCAGTGGTATGGTTTTCATGCAGTTTCTAAAGTCGCATTTTGCTGGAATTGCCACCACACACCGACGTCAGCTTCCTGACAAATCGCCAAGAACTTTTAAAAAACTACGTGCAGCAAAATATCGCTAATTAAAACTGCAGAGACAAAAACAAATGCCCACTTGACGGAGTTTGTACAACAGAAGGAATTATTTACAATGAAGAAGTACAAGATACAGATGGACAGAGAAAAATACATATAATATGTACTGAAGGAAATTAAAAAAACATTGGTATAATCACAAGCTTGCATTCAAGCTGGTGAATCTTGAAAAGTCTACCAAACTAGTCTGTAATATAACAATCTGGCCCCACCCGAGGAAGTGATGCAAGCGATGGTGTTTCCCGTCGGTGAAGGGGTCGGCGAAACGACAAGACATGTGTTTGTGAAATACATCCTGTCGAGGCCGGAGCGGATGTCGTTTGACCTTATTTCCGACAACGGCGGAAATGACTACGGAGGCAAACAGAACAGGTGTCTCTGGGAATTACGTGGGCGTTGCGTGGGCGAGGCAAAACCGGAAGGAAAGTCCCGGTTCTAGAAGACTATATAAAGACCTCGACACACGGATTCGCTAGCAGAGAACGGCCAGTGGAAGCAGAGAGACACCTCAGTCAAGACTACACTCCCGTCGACCCATTCTATGTGCGCTCTCACTCTGCCATTCTCTATTCCACACGGGTTCGTCGTCAAGAATAAAAATATAACCTTATATTTTTATATATGCGTGTTCTCGTTATTTTGTCGTCGTACGGCGATATATAACAAGTCAATCCCGCGTGGAAATTTAAAGAAAAAGTGGCAAAGAATCTTATGTAACGGGGACTAAACAGAGCGGTTGAAATGGAGAATGCTTAAGACACAATCCAGAGAAAATAAAAACGAAATATTTCAAAGAAAGAGCGGTACAAAAATGATAATAAAAAACATTTCTGAATGAAAAGAAAGAATAAATAATGAACGCAAATATGGAATATAAATCTGGGTTGGATCATATTTGACAAAAAAGAGAAAAGGAAAGAGAGAAAGTGAGATGTAAGGGCGAAATAAGGCTGCATATTTTTTTTAACCGTGTCACCCCAAGCAAGGCATTCCACTGCCACTATAGCTCAGGGGGTTACATAGAGCGCTTGGGTATAGGAAATGTCAGAAGGAGGGTGATAGACAACTTAGGATGTACATAGGGAGAGAGTTGGAGAGAGTGGGTGTGAGTTAATGACTACGTTGAATCCATTGCTAAATCCGCAGCTATGAAAGTCGGCTCTCTGTGCAGGGCCCGAAAATTCCTTCCGCCTGAATCTATCCTGCAATTATATAAATCCACCATCCGCCCGTGTATTGACTACTGCTGCCACATCTGGTCGGGTGCCCCTTCTATTCTCCTCAGGGTTCTTGACAATATACAGCGAAGAATCTGTAATGTGATTGATACCGACTCTGGCTGACCGCCTGCAGTATCTCTCTCACCGGCGTGACGTCGCTTCCCTGTGCCTCTTCTATAAATACTTTCATGGCTTCTGCTCTGACGAACTTAAATCACTGGTGCTCCCTAGATGTGAATTTGCACGAGATACTAGATTAGCAACTAGGTCCCACCCTTTTACAGTGAAACCGCTGAAATGTAACCGCAATTTCTACTTCAACAGCTTATTTCCTCGCACTTCTCTCCTGTAGAATTCCCTACCGCATGCTTACACAAACACATCATCATTCTGTGAGATTTTAAGAAGCAATTTAGTGTCTTCAAAAGAAAATTGCTATTAAAAAATCGGTTACAATATGTGTACATAAGAAAACTTCAAATTCCACCATATTGTAATAATTTCAATTGTCGTTTATACCAGCTGAATGAACTGGGTGAAGTAAACACAAAACCTCTAATGGTCTCCGAGTTACCTCATTGATGATATACCCAGGTACATCATTTCGAAGTATTTCCAGATATGTGAAGTTCAGATAATATATATTTGTATCTGAACAGAATTTATTTGACCTATAAAGCGAGGAAATCGTAAGAAAAATGGAGGAAATAAGAGGATTTATTATTGGCAGAAACAACGTTAACAACACAAGATATATGGAGGACACTGCGTTGATGGCAGACTCAGAAATTTAAATGCGATGACTACTTGACAAGGTATTAAAAGAAAGCTAGAAGAAAGAACTAACTGTAAACTGCGAAAAGATATTTTACGGTTGTCAACAAGAAGAAAAGCTTAAGATATGTGCTACGAATTGTAGACATCAGAATCAAGTGAAAACAGACTTTTAATTTAATGTAACGATCGAAAATATTGCTCTAAAAATGGAACGTGCAATGGGAAACGGAAATACCTTCTAAAAGCTAAATTTAGATATAGGAAAATATTGTTAGAAATAAATATAAAGAAGTGATGAACTGTAATATCTAGCCTCCTATATTCAGTCAGTTAAGTGCCATACGTGATACTCGCTTAGGCGATCATGCCTCGAAAGAGACATGACTGACTGGGCAGAAGATTATCCCGCAGTAGGTTGACATTGCTTTCTGCGGTAGACTGGTTACCAGCCAAGGCTATAGTACCAAAAGAAATTGCAAAGTTTGAACTAAAAATATCAGGAAGATGTGGAGAGCTATGTTTGAACATATCATGAAAGAAAATGAAATACAAAAGGATATGAAATATTTACAGCAATTTCTGGTGGTGTGAGATCTTGTTAGAACTCGTGCAATGTTTATCCTATTGTACAGGAATATGTTCTCTATTATAATAAAAACCGTTATATATATATATATCCCTCCTATGATATGCTCTCTATTATAATAAAGACCATTGTATATATATATATATATATATATATATATATATAACTGCTACCAGATATATCCCTCCTATCACGCTCATGGAGAGAAAGACAATAGCGAGGCAATTCATTCTATTTACCAACAGTTGTTAACCTTTACTTTCAGCTATATATATATATATATATATATATATAACCTCCCCCCCAAAAAAAATATTTTGCCGTCTTTTTTTAAGGCAAGGGTACATTCGTATATTATAATGTAGTTATTGATATGTTTTAAAATTTCATATGTATAAACCAGCTAGTCATAAATCGCCCAAACCTATCTGCGTTTCCTTCACAAACATACGTGGTATCCGCAGTAACTTTAATAGTGTAGAATCATTCCTCCAAACTAACTCACCCGATATCTTAGCTATGTGTGAGACTAACCTTGACCCTTTTATCCCCTCCTCGGAGCTATTCGTTCCTGGTTACCTTCCCCTCTTCAGGAAGGACTCCAATGTCCATATGCATGAGCTTGGTGTATATGTCAGCGAACAACTCCCTCTAGCCAGGGTCACATCTCTTGAATCCCTGGATCATTCTTTCATGTGCTTCCGTCTCTCACTTCTAAGCTCGGTTAGCTATCTCTTCTTCCTCTACCACTCCCCCTCCTCCTCTGACTGTTCGGTACTTGATAGCATCTCTATCAATATCGACAAGGCCATTTCTTCTCACCAATATATTTGTGTTTGGCGATTTTAACGCCCACCACACCAAGTGGCTTGAAAACTCTGTCACCCACCTTGCTGGGATCCGCACCATGTATTTTTCAATAACCCAAGCTCTAACGCAAGTGGTGGACTTCCCCATGCGTTTCTCTAATAACCCTAACGGAAGGGACTCCTTACTCGACCTCTGCTTTACTTCTATTCCAGACTCTTGCACTACCGGGCAGCTCTGCCCCCTCGGAAACTCTGACCACGCCGTAGTTTCCGTCAACATCTCAATCCGCTCTTGCTCTACCCAAGAAAACCAGATCAGCACCATATCATACTGCTACCAGACAGCAGACTGGGACTCGTTGCGAGACTTTGTGACGTCCCCTGGAACAACGTCTTCGATCTTCCTGTCGAAGACTGTGCGTCCGAAGTCTCCTCTTGGGTTAAGGCTGGCATCGATGCTTTTATCCCGGCCAGGAAATTCCAGCTAAAATCAAATTCGTCCCCCTGGTCCTCACCCGCTTGCTCGGCCGCCATTGCCCACCGGAACCATTTCTTCCGGCTCTGTCGAAGCTGCTCGTCGAACCAAAACAGGCGCCTCAGCACGTAATAAGTGTAAAAAAGTACTGAACAAAGCTAAGAGGGCCTTTGCTACCAGAATGAGGCAACGCATAGCATCCTCTAAGTTTGGCTCCAAAGATTACTGGCGACTCTGCAAAAGCGTGCTCAACAAGAGCAGGATTTCAATACCCCCACTAATCAATGAATTTGAAGTTCTCACCTCCCCAGCGGACATGGCTGAATGCTTTGCCCGTAGATTCTCCACCAATTCGACACTGGACTCGTTAGGAATACCTACACCCGACTTCCCACCCAGAACTAATGCTCAACTAAATAACGTCTACATTACACCCTCGCTGGTCTCCAAGATAATTGCACAACTTCACCCACACAATGCGAGCGGTGGTGACGGAATCCCAATCATATTACTGAAGAAATGTGCCCCAGAACTCTCCTCTGTCCTCTCTAAACTCTATAACCTCTGCCTATCTGCTTCCTGTTTTCCTGCCTGTTGGAAGTCCTCCTGTGTAGTTCCTATATTTAAGAATTCTGGCTAACCCTCAGACCCCGCCAATCACCGTCCTATTAGTCTCCTTCCGATCTTTGGCAAAGTTTTCGACGCCATTATCAACGCCGAGGTGATTCAGCATCTCACGGCCCACAGCCTTCTCTCTGACAAACAGTACGGGTTTCGCTTCACCAGGTCTACTGCTGATATGCTAACGACCATTACCGAGTACATATACCGGGCTCTTGACAAGAATGGCGAAGCCCGAACCATTGCCTTGGATATCTCCAAAGCTTTCGACAGGGTCTGGCACACTGTCCTCTTATGCAAACTGCGGATAACTGGACATCTGTTTGTCCTCATCCACTCATTCCTCTCTAACCGCACATTGAAGGTAGTATTAAATGGGCATGCCTCCCAAAACTACCATACGAACGCGGGCGTCCCTCAAGGTTCTATCCTAGGTCCCACGCTCTTTCTGATGTACATTAATGATCTCCCCGACGCCATTAGATCCCAAGTAGGCATGTACGCCGATGACACCACAATCTACTCTCGCCTCGATCAAAAACTTGGTGTGGGCGACAAAGAGAACTTCGCTGCCGAGATTGAAAAGGACCTCCAATCCGTAGTGGCCTGGGGTAGGAAATGGCTAGTAAATTTCAATGCTTCTAAAACCAAGCTGTTATCAACTAACCACCATAGACAATCGCATCTACCACGCATTAGCATGGGACAGGCTTGCCTCCCAGAGAGTAAAACACTACGCCTCCTTGGCCTTACACTTTCGGCAGACCTCAAATGGAAATGACTATATCGAATCCATTGCAAAATCTGCCGCTATGAAAGTCGGCTCTCTGTGCAGGCTCCGGAAGTTTTTCCCGCCTGAATCTATCCTACACATATACAAATCTACCATCCGCCCATGTATTGAATACTGATGCCATATCTGGTCGGGTGCCCCTGCTACTCTCCTTGGGCTTCTTGACAAAATACAAAGGAGAATCTGTAACGTGGTTGATACTCACTTGGCAGACCGGCTGCAACCACTCTCTCACCGGCGTGATGTGGCTTCCCTGTGCCTCTTCTACAAGTACTTTCATGGCTTCTGCTCCGATGAACTTAGATCACTGGTGCCGCCTAAACACGAATTTGCACGAGATACTAGATTAGCAACTAGGTCCCACCCTTTTACAGTTAAACAGATAAGATGTAACCGTAATTTCTACTCCAACTTCTTTTCTCTTGCTTCACGCCTGTGGAATTCTCTTCCACAAGTCTGCTTTCCCGACAACTACAATCTCCAGGTGTTTAAATGTAGGGTCAATAGACACCTCCTATCACACTAACTTCCAATTCTTCTCAGAACATTCTCATCTACCCAACCCTCATTCTCGGTATCCTTACCTGCCTATCACCCACTCTCTGACATTTCCTATATTTAACCATCCTTTATCCACCCTATGTAGCCCCTTGCGCAGTAGTGGCAGTGAAATGCCTTGCTCGGGGTGAACCCCCCCCCAAAAAAAAATAAAGAATGCCAGACGTTTTTAGAAATATTGCCAAGGGTTGTGCGAAACTATACTAAAGGCTGGTTGAAAGAACCCCAAAGTTTGCTAGAAAGATTGACAATGGTTGTTAGAATGATTGTGAAAAATTGTTGAAAGATTCACAAGTGTCGTTAAAAAGATTGCAAAATTGTCGGAAATACTGTCAAGCGTTGTTAGAAAGATTACCACGTGTTGTTAAAAAGATTGCCAAGGTTTTTAGAAAGATTGCTAAGCTTTGTTGACAGATTCCCAAGCGTGATTAGAAAGATTACCATACGTTGTTAGAAAGATTGCCAAAAATTGCTAGAAAGATTACCAAGCATTGTTTGAAGGTTTACCAAGGGCTGTTAGAAAGATTACCAAAAGTTGTTAGAAACATTGCCATGCGTAGTTAGAACGATTACCAAAGGTTACCAGAAAGATTGGAAAGTGTTGTTAGAAAGATAACCAGAGGTTGTTCAAAAGATTACCAAGTGTTGTGTAGACAAATAAATAAATAAAAGATGAGGATGGGGGTCAAAAAGTGTAGTGTGACTCTTGCCGGCAGGCCAGCTGTTTTTCGTTCTTCTTCGGTGGTCTCTAGGAAGTGGATTTCGTGTCTCTCTTTCTCGGCTGTTACACTGGGCAGTTGAAACAGACACTAAGCCACTCCTACTTTCTCTTCGTCAGGCTTACTGTCAATCCGCACGTCCGATTTTAATACACACGCAGACCGTCGAAAAAAAGAATTCACTGCCTTAGCGATGCTGAAACAAACTTTTTATGCCATCGCAAGACGGCCAAAAGTTTGCATGTGTGCAAATATCTTCTCGCATTGGACGTGATAGGCGTGCATAAAATTTGTCTTCAAAGGCGGTCATATTTATTTTTTTATTATTTTGCAAGCAAGATGCGTTCGCGATCTTTTCGAATTCCGAGGTAAGTCATGTCTTTCGTTACCGTTGTTAGAAGGATAGCAAAATTTGTTGGAAAGATTGCCAAGTGCTGTGGAAATATTTTCAGGATTGTGAGAAAGACTGCCAAGCGTTGTTATAAGGTCCACCAAAGTTTGCTAGACAGAGTACCAAGGTTGCTAGACAGATTTGTTAAGCGTTGTTAAAATATTTCCAGGGTTATTAGAAACAAGAGAGAAACAGGATACTTTAAAGTTAAAAAACGGAGTTTAAACGTAGGTCAGATAACAATAAAAAATTTTGACAAAAAGAAAAAAAATACTGTCACAAATAAATTTTGAGGAAAAGTTATGTCAGTAAGAAAAATGCATCAACAATGATATGGTATCCAATTATTGATAGTTTGTCCGGTTAGTATATAAACCATCGTTGATACTCAGTCATACAAACACAGAAAACGGATAACCGATACCAAAATCTGAGATTGTTTACAATCACGTAGCTTTGATGCTTATAGGAGAGAATTTACTTCTTACTTACAACACCAGATATATTGATAAAGGTCCCTTCACTCATATTTCAATATAGACGGAGACGAAAATGGAAAAGTTGGACAAACAAATGTTTAAAGTAGTAGCGGCAACACAATACTCAACCTTGGCAGGACTTCCACCGTGTGTGTCTGTGTGTGAGAGAGAGAGAGAGAAAAAGAGAGAATACAAAATAATTAAAAAGGAAGAGGCAGGAACTACATTAGTAAACTTCAGATAACAGAGAGAGAGAGAAAGAGAGAGAGAGAGAGAGAGAGAGTGGAGGGGGAAAATTTGTGGGAAAATCAAGAAGTTTGAAATAGGCGAAAAATATGGTTTTGCCCCAACAAAAGCGAAGAATACTGTGAATTATTGTGAAAAAAGGGTAACGTTGAGATAGGCGAAATAAGAAAGAAACATGGCATAAATTGATACAAAATTCCGACAGAGCTTTTCAAGGGGTTAGCTTATTCTCTCCAGAAAAACGAGATGAAAAAGGAACACATTAAAAGTAGCAGAGGAAAGAGAATATCAGAAAGAGATATCAGGAGAGATAGAAGCGATGACGAAAATGATAAGTAAAAGAAAAGAATAAGTATATATATATATATATATATATATATATATATATATATATATATATTGATTGTTTAATACTTAGTTTTTGGTCCTAATAGTGTTTGACCAGTACACATTTGTATTAAAAAGTGTTCTATACAATTATATTATATAACTTTTAAATATTTTTCATTTTTAAACGAGTTTAAATATATATATATATATATATATATATATATATATATATATATATATATATATATATATAGATTGTTTAATACTTACTTTTTGGTCCTAATAGGGTTAGACCAGTACACATTTGTATTAAAAAGTGTTCTATACAATTATATTGTTTTGAATATATTTCATTTATAAACGAGTTATTTCGCTTGTTTATTAACTCGTTTATAAATGAAATATATATATATATATATATATATATAAGCTGATAGAAAAGTGTGTGTGCGTGAAGGAAGCAAGCGGAAGTGTGTGTATGTTTGAAGGAAACGAACGGAAGTATGTGTGATGTGGATTTGAATCTATTTTAAACAACGACTGCTGCATCATTATTAATCATGGCTGAATAAGTTCCTATCTGTGTTAGGAGAGACATATGACCGCAGCCCAGAAAGCCAGTTCTTACAAATCGACAGCGCATAGTCGACAATTAAATACAAATTACTGACTTTGAGATTTGAAATTCAGCTCTCTTGTACAATTATTTGCAATCATATTTAATATTTTTCCCAACTCAAAGTGCTTTCGTCATTTCTTTTTTTTTCTTCAACCCTATTTTCTGTCACTTCCTTTGAAGTGACTTCTTCTAGTATATACTCGCTGTTGAATCTTTTTTTTAATATAAATGGACGCATCCGGTGATGGCATTTTTCTCCGGATAGATTCTGAGATTTTCTGCTGGAATTTCTGCGATTACAACTTACCATTCATTACGTTACTTCCATTTGCGTTATTATCCTTATTTTTGTTATTTTGTTCTAACGTCTTGGTTGTTGTCCTCTCTGACCTTTACAAGTGTTTGCCGATTTGGGTAACATTCACGGATATTTCAAATTTAACCCTTTATTTAATCTACGGCGGTTGGTTGTTCACATTCAGCTATGTATATGGATACGACATCTATGTCGTTCTTATATAATACAGCCCATTTATTGATCGTCCTGTTTCCATCGAATCTTTCTCTGTGCTACTTGTTCCAGTGAGAAACACTACTCAGTCAGTTAAGTGCCATACGTGATACACGCTTCGGCAATCATGTCTTGAAAGAGACATGACTGACTAGTTTGTCAGACTAGCATATAAACCATCGTAGATGCCCAGTCATACAAACACGGGAAACGGATAATCGATTTCAAATTCTAACTGAGGTTATTTGCATGGCTGACTAGTTTTGTCAGACTAGTATGTACCAATATATATGTAACGATTGTTAAGTTTTTTAGAAAGATTACCAAGGATTCTTAGAAAGTGTGCCAATGTTTGTTTAAAAGATTGCCAAACTTTGCTAAAAAGAATGCAAATTCTCCCACAATAAGTTGTCATTACTTTCTGCTTTAAACTGGTTGCCATCCAAGACTATAGAACTTGCTCATTAACTACAGCTGGAGGGAGAATAGAAGATTAATACCTTCCTCAAGAGTACTTGCGCGTAAGTGAATGCAAGGAATTCAACTGGAATTCGAATTCGGCTCTCTGATTTCTCATTCCCAGCCTATATCAATTGCACCACCCACGCACATTCCAACTAATATATCAACAAATTAATAAAAAAAGCCTTCATCCATCATGCAGTAGTTCCGTGATTAAATTTAAACTAATTTCTAGACTTAGTTATATTTCACAGGACAATATTGCCTTATGAATAATGTGAATTTGTTCACAAAGTAATTGTGAGTTTTAAATATATATATATATATATATATATATATATATAGATAGATAGATAGATAGATAGATAATGAACAGACTGAGATAGATAGATAGATAGATAGATAGATAGATAGATAGATAGATAATGAACAGACTGAGATAGATAGATAGATAGATAGATAGATAGATAGATAGATAGATAGATAGATAGATATAGTGTATCGAGGCAGCAAATAATTTTCTAAACATATACTGTTAAATTATAAGAGACAATGAATGTCTATTATGTTTAATCATGAGCCGTTCTAAACGTCGTATTTTGGCTTTCAGTTGAATATTTTTCTAGACGTTGCCTAGCGGAATTTTATGTCAACACAAAATAAAATCGTCGGTGATGGTGGATGTTATTGTATTACCGTCTAAATAACCTCTCTGAAGATGGCTCATGTGAGCCGAATGCTTAGAACCAAATTAATAAAAAAAATATCCAAATGTTGGAGAATTTTTGTCTTTATTTTCAACTGAAACTAAAGCCAAAATACGATGTTTAGAACGGCTCATGATTAAACATAATAGACATTTATTGTCTCTTATATTAAACACTATATATATATATATATATATGTGTGTGTGTGTGTGTGTGTGTGTGTGTGTGTGTGTGTGTGTATTAATAAATATACATATGAGGATACATACCTATAAATCTATTTTTCAGTTGTTAATAAAACAGTGTTCAATACAATATATAAACAGAGCTACTAATTATATATACTAATAGATATACATATTATCCTACTTCGATAGCACGACTCTTTGTGTTGTATAATACCTTGGTCGGTGTGCAATTCTGCTGGGAGTCATTCATGATTGATAGTAAAAATGATAGGATTTTACTAAGAACTATATTTTGCACTAGGTGACACTGGTTTCGAGAAGATTTTGTTTTGTCGAGCCAGGGTCAAAAAGGTCAGCACCAGAGACAGAATGCACAGAACGTCTCAGGTGTCATGAAGTAACTATTTAAGTGATCTCAGCGGTCACAGAGAGATAGTATTTAGTTTTGAGTTTAGAAGTTCAGCAATTCGATAGTCCAACTGAGTTGAGGACAGAAAGGATCAACCGACCTTCTGGTTGATTTCACTCGTATGCGCGTGTGTTCCGATCCAACCAAATCACCCACTCCACAATACAACTAAGTCACCAAACAAAATAAGAACGGAACAAAGGTATAATTGAATATTTCTATTTATTATTGAAGTGTTGCAGTCCGTCACTTGGAGTCCAGTATATTTCGTCATTTATGTTATGCGAAAAAGAGACAACATTTGATCCGAGCAGATCCTCGCCGAATGGATAGCAGTTTTATGGTCTGTCATTTATGAGAGACGTCGAATTGGTTGAAGTTTGTTTCGACGACGACGACGACAACGTCTAAGAAGAAGAAGAAGAAGAAGAAGAAACGCTTTACTCCCCGACAACTTGATGCTGAATTATTATTGTCATCGAAAACGTATATCTACTCGACGAAGGAGTATACAACAAGAGTTACACACATTACGCAGTCATCAGGTGCATATTACGAAGTGACCGTTTAAGATGTTCATGGGAGACAAAAATTACGTGGAGATAAAAAATTAAAATTTTTTAAAAAATGCTTAAAATGCAGGGAGATAAATTTAAACGGGCTTAATTCGTAATTCTTAGTAGTAATATTTACAGAGAAAAGAAAGAAAGAAAGAAAGAAAGAAAGAAAGAAAGAAAGAAAGAAAGAAAGGGAGTGAGAAAGAAAGAAAAAAGAAAGAAAGAAAACGGGAGAAAGAAAGAAAGAAAGAAAGGGGGTGAGAAAGAAAGAAAAAAGAAAGAAAGAAAGAAAGAAAGAAAGGGAGTGAGTGAGAAAGAAAGAAAAAAGAAAGAAAGAAAACGGGAGAAAGAAAGAAAGAAAGAAAGAAAGAAAGAAAGAAATAGACAAACATATAAAGAAATCTGTACCAATAGGATCTAAGAATTTTTTTTTCTATGACAGCATGCGGTCATTAATTCACATTGTGATAAGTACAATGAAGTTATTTATATGATTTAAGATGACAAGTTTTTTTTCTAAAATACATAAGTCACATCTGTCTCCTTTTTCATTTTAAGATTTGTTTTTAGCGACGATATTCCAGGTAATAATTGGGTCTTTGCTATTTTTAATTTACAATAATATATATAGTTAAAGCAGTGCTTTTGCTGCATTTACTGTTGTTTAAAGATAACATATGGTTATTGAAACGATATTTCCACATGTTAGCAGTTGCTCCAAAATAAAATTTAAATCATGCTCATCCGAATAGATGCGACCTCTATAAATAATTCTTTCGGGCATAAACTGACCATTCAGTGGGCAGGTCTAATTTCTTTCGCAGTTGCAATTATTTTTAGAAGGGTCACCATTATTAGTAGTAGAGCAACTGATATTATTCAGGTGGGCCAAGTATTTGTTTGATTATTATGTTGTGAAATATATTTATCTATGTTCTAAACTCAACTATTACTTTAACATTGTTTTTGTTGAAAATCTTTTTAGTGTGAGTGAATAGTAGAAATGCTTGTGAATTAAATTTATGAAGAATTTTCCAATGTTTCTTTGGACTTTACGGCTGAAGGGTGGGTTAAATCAAATAATGTTACGTTTATGTAGTTTCTGCTTATTTCTATCTACTTTGTTTTTGTTATGTCGTGAGTAAGAATAAATAACTCAACAACAGGAATAGGTTAATTGTTGTATTCCGTGAAAATAGTATTTACAAAGGTTATTAGTATCCAATACAAGAATAAGGGTTAATCGTCTCAACCGTCGTAAGACGTAGTATGAGCAATGGGTACTTCCGGGTCGTCACCGGAAGTCTACGACTGACTTGTCGGTCGGCTGCTCGGCACACTCTCCAGTAGATGCCACCATTACTTTACATAGTAATGGAATAGTCCATTATAGCGAATAGGAACGGGCGTCCCAACAGTTTTCAACAGTGTTCTAAAGTAATGTTAAGTTTTTTTTTTTCTAAAGCGTTAATGTTGTCGTTAGAATTGTCAAAAGCATCCTTATTTACATATATATGATGAGTTTGGATCAAATATGGATCAAATATGGATCAAATATGGATCAAATACGGATCAAATACGGATCAAATATGGATCAAATACGGATCAAATATGGATCAAATATGGATCAAATACGGATCAAATATGGATCAAATATGGATCAAATATGGATCAAATACGGATCAAATATGGATCAAATACGGATCAAATACGGATCAAATATGGATCAAATATGGATCAAATATGGATCAAATACGGATCAAATATGGATCAAATACGGATCAAATATGGATCAAATATGGATCAAATATGGATCGGAAACCGACAGATAAAGAACAAAAAAAAGATTTTTCTCAGTCTAACAGGTTTCGCTTTTATTAAAGTGATGTGGAGAAAAAGAAACAACTTGTGATATTTGCACGTTTGTGTTGTTTGATTTTCATTGGTTAATCCTGTTATTCGTGCGTTCGACTTGTTAAGTAAACGTTAGTTTAATCTATGACGTTCCAGAATTTAAAGAAAGACGATGCGTCCTTTCGATCTTCCAAAAGATTAACTGATTCCAAGCCTAACTGAAAAAGCCGTAAATATTGCTTCATATACGTTAGTGTGTAATTTTTATGTCATATATATTTATATGTTACGTCGGGTAACAGAATTATGTGAAATAATACAAAACAACGTAATAGTATAAAAGTAGGTGTATTGACAGGAAAGAGAAGTATTTACAAGAGGTGAGGATTAGTAGAATACAGAACAAGGTAATTAGTATACAGTATCATCGTAGAGACGTGATAGATTGACTAGTAGAACACTTCCGGTGCAATACCGGAAATACCCGACTGACTCGCTCACTCGACTTCCTTACTCGACTTCCTTCTCGAGGTATAATCATTATTTTATATAGTGATTCGAATAGACCATTTCCGTGGAAAGTTGAAGAGTGCCCCAACAGTATATATGAAATAAACTTGTTGGGAAAATAATTGCTTTTTTAATACACTGTTTTCAATTCGTTTTGCATATTTATAAATCTACCATTCGTCCGTGCATTGGATACTGTTACTGGTCGGCAAATTCTGCAAGAGGATCTGCAATATAATAAATTCTAACTTAATGTGGCTTCCCTTTGTTTTTTTCTAAAAGTATTATCATGACAACTGCTCTGTATTTACGTGTGCTACTAGATTGGCATCTAGGTCCCACCCATTTACCGTCAAAATAGTTACATGTAACCGCCTCGTCGACTCTAACAGTTTCTTTTCTCGAACAAGTAGTATTGTCTACCGTCTGTTAGTAGTAGTAGCAGTATGTTATGACGTTTATCCTTATTAATAGAAGTAGTAATTTCTGACTTGAATTATTGTAGTAGCATTTAGTGCTGACTGTTATTATTATTAGTAGTAGTATTTCTCGACGTCTGTTAGTAGAAGTAGCAATATTTTCTGACGTTTGTTTTTAGTAGCAGTATTTTCTGACGTCTTATTATTAGTAGTAGAATTTTCTGACGCATGTTATTTGTAATAGTAGTATTTTCTGACGACATTTATTATTCTTAGTTGTAATATTTGTTATTATTATTAGTAGTAATGTTTTTGTTTTCAAAGCATAGGAAGACGTTCTTTTTTTCTATCGCCTTTTATATGCCAAGGCGTTCGATAAAGTACGCCATAAAGAATCGATGGAAATGCTCAGCAGCCTTGACATATTAAGGAAAGACCTTAGAGTAATCAAGAAGCTCTACTGGCAGCAAACTGCCTGCATACGGACTGGAAACGAATTCAGTAGATATACAAAGATAGAAAGAGGCGTAAGACAAGGATGTGTCTTTTCACCGGATCTATTCAACTTATACAGCGAGACTATTCTGAGGACCCTAGAAGATATGCTAGGATTACAATCTGCACAACATAAGAAACGCAGATGATACACTGCTGATAACCAACACGGAAAGAAAACTACAAGACCTCCTAAAAATGTAGAGGAAGAAAGTCGAAGGAAAGGACTGCAAATAAACTACAAGAATCTGTGGTCATCAGCAAACAGAGCAACCCAAGATGACAATTACAGGTTGGGGATACTAAAATCAAGCAGGTGCAAAAATTTAACTACTTTGGAAGTGTTCTAACAGAAGACAGAAAGTGCGACACTGAGATCCGAAATCGAATTTGCATGGTCAAGGGCGCGTTCCACAAGATGAGCAGAGAATTAAATGCTAGGAAAATTTTGTTAGAAACAAAGAAGATACTTCTGGATTGCTAGGTGATGCCGGTTCTTCAAAATGGTAGTGAATGCTGGACAATATCATCAAAGATTAAGGAAACACTTGAAGAAACTGAAATGTGGTTCTACCGAAGGATGCTGCGGATATCATGAATCGAGCATGTGAGCAATGATGAGGTTTTGGAAAGGATGGAAAAGAAAAACAAATTAATACTGAGCATCAGGAAGAGACGTCTACGGCTATATCGTGTTGAATGCACCGGTTCCCGTCCGATCACCGAAGTTAAGCAACATCGAGCCTGGTCAGTACTTAAATGGGTGACCATTTAAAAATACCAGATCATGTAAACTTAAGGACCAAGAATGGTCCACCGGTCCTCCAGGTTTGAGGGTTGGGTGCAAGGCTAACAACCCTGTCCCGTTAAATCAGGAAGAGACAACTGAAGTTCCTGGGACACGCAATGAGGAAGGAGAATCTTATACTAACAGGTCAGATAGAGGGAAAAGAGACAGGGGAAAGCAACGGATAACATATTTGAAGGGCTTAATCTGGTGGATGATGGAACGAAGGTTGCATGGTGTAACAGGAGAAGGCATGCTAAGAGCCACCAGAGATAGGGAGACGTGGAAGGTCATGATCACCTATGTCCTGAAGGAACATGGCACATAGAAGAAGAAGAATGTTTTTGACGTCTATTATTAGTATTATTATTATTATCAGTGGTCCCAGTACTGTTAGTATTTTTAGCGTCTGTTATTATTATCATTATTATTTTAAGTAGTAGTCGTAATAGTGCTAGCAGGATTTTCTGACGTCTGTTATTATTAGTAATAGTAGAATCTTCTGACGTATTTTATTAGTTGTAGTCGCAGTATTTTCTGACTTCTGTTTTTAGTAGTTATATTTTCTGACACTATTATTATTATTAGCAGTAGTATTACTAGTATAAGTTTCACATTTGTTATTATTAGTAGTAATAGTGGTTTTTGCAGTATTATGACGGCTGTTATTATTATTTGTAGTAATAGTATTTTCTGACGTCTGTTATTATTAATATTAGTAATAGGGTTTTCTGTCATATATTATTATTATTATTAGCTGTACTATTTCAAAGTCTGTTGTTATTATTATTAACAATAGAAGTAGTACTAGTAGTATTCCGACGCCTGTTTTTACTATTATTAGTTGTAGTATTTTCTGACGTTAGTCATTTTATTATTATTAGCAGTATTTTTTTATGTCTGTTATTAGTGGTAGGGATATTTTCTGACGTCTTTTATTTTTTAATAGTATTTTTCGGATGTTTTTATCATTAATAGGAATAGTAATTTTTGACATCTGTTTTTCTTATTATTAATATTAATAATAATAATATTTTGGGGGTCTGTTCTTAGTAGTAGTAGTATTTTCTTAGGTTTGTTTTAAGTAGTAATTTTTAACGTCTGTTATTATTAGTAGTAGTAGTGATATTTTGACGTTTGTTATTATTAGTAAGAATTGTCTGACATCTGTTATGATTATTATTAGTAGTAGGACTTGCATTTTTACATCTGTAATTATCATTATTATTAGTAGTATTTTCTGATGTATGTTATTATTAATATTAATAGTAATATTTTTTGACATCTGTTATTATTATTAGTAGTAGTATTATTTTTTGCTGTCGTCTTTTATTAGCAGTAGTAAGTCCTGATATCTGTTTTTTTATTATTAAAAATTGTAGTATTTTTGATGTTTGTTATTGGTTACAATACTATTTTTACGTAGTAATATTTTTTTTAAGTAGTAATATTTTCTGACGTATTTTATTATTATTAATAGTAGTACTAATAATATTTTTAACCTCTTTTATTTTTATTAATGGTTGTAGAATTTTCTGACACCACTTATTATTAAGAGTAGTAGTAACATTTTCTAACGTCTCTTGTTATTATTAATAGTAATAGTTACTGAATTCTGTTATTTTCTAACGGCTGTTAGTAGTATTACTTGGAATATTCTCTGGCGTCTGTTATTATTACTATTAGTAATAGCAGTAGAATTTTCTAACATCTGTTATTATAATTACTATTTGTAGTAGTAATACCATTTTCTGGCGTCTGTTATTATTATTATTCGTATTAGTAGTAGTAGTAGTATTAGTAGCAGTCATAGTGTTTTTGACTTGTGTTAATAGTTCAAATGTCAGTCAGTCAGTCAGTTAAGTGCCATACGTGATACACGCTTGGGCGATCATGTCTCGAAAGAGACATGACTGACTGGGCAGAAGATTATCCCGTAGTAGGTTGCCATTGCTTTCTGCGGTAGACTGGTTGCCGACCAAGGCTATAGAACCCAATCTGTCCTGCTATTTAACCCATAACTGGAAGGAAGAGACGGATTAATACCTGTCCCAAGGGTATTTGCGCGTAAGTGAATACAATAGATTCAACTGGAATTTGAACTCGGCTCCCCGGTTTCTCGTTCCGAGCCGATATCCACTGTACCGCAACGCACATATTTCGTTTCAATTTTGCTAAAAGAAGATGATGATGATGATCAAATTTATATTCAAATTTATATAATATTTTATATTATTACATTCAATTCTGGTAGCTTGTCTTTTAGTAAAGTGCATTGTCAGAATTGGATGGAATCGATTACCTACTCTTTGCATTAGAAACTAATGTAGAGTATAGTACAGAATATATATTAAAAAAAGAACCCAAAATATTTCCGCCATTTCTTTGAAAGGTCGAAGGTATAGAAACGCTATTAATTACAATATATGTTGCTTCTGTTTTCTCTGTAATTTTTACTTTCTTTGTCTTCAATTTTCGCTTAAATGACAAGAAAAATTAATGTGCGGAAGTTTAAAGTAATTTTCTATTAGCTTTGTACTAATAAAATTTCAGTAACTTTATTTGGCTCTGCATTTTCTTTTAATGTTCAATATTTCTTGAATATCAAACTAAAAGCCAAATTAGGCAAAGATAAAAATTGATCCGGTTACTTGTCTCCTTGCTATAAATGAAAACAATTAAAATAGATACAACTAAGCCGGGGAGCCGAGTTCGAAATCCAGTTGAATCCATTGTATTCACTTACGCGCAAATACCCTTGGGAAAGGTATTAATCCGTCTCTTCCTTCCAGTTATGGGTTAAATAGCAGGACAGATTGGGTTCTATAGCCTTGGTCGGCAACCAGTCTACTGCAGAAAGCAATGGCAACCTACTGTGGGATAATATTCTGCCCAGTCAGTCATGTCTCTTTCGAGACATGATCGCCCAAGCGTGTATCACGTATGGCACTTAACTGACTGAATTGTTCGCATATATATATATATACATATATATATATATAGCCATCCGAATCAAATCTGTTTCGCTGTATCACAGCTCATCAGTACGGTTAGACATCCGATTGATTTTTACCCAGGATTGAAACCCGACCGAATTGGCGTCAGTCGGCAATTCTGCCTCTAAGCTATGGGTGCTCGGTAGAAGGAGGCAGACTTTTTATCGTGTATATTATCATTATACACGCCCAATAGCTGAGAGTGTTCTAATTCATTGCTGAATGAACGATAGAATAAATATAGAACAAGTAGGAAAAAGTGTCTTTAGTCTAACATGTTTCACTTATAACAAGCTACTTCAGAGATTTAATAAAGACGAATGATTTAAAAATCCGAGAGATAGTATTTTTAAAAGAGGTATAGATTCAAACATCAGATACGTGTCACGTGTGAGAAAGCAACGGATGAATATTAAATGTAGAAAATAATACTTGTATTTGTTTAACTGTATGCATAAACGCGTTATTTTTAAATAAAAGAAAAGAAAACATTTATGAATGTCTGTGTTGAGAGAAATGAAATGATGGAACTATTTTCATTATATATATATATATATATACTGATTGATTTGTTTTTATGGCTCATCAATGGTTTCTCGGTAATTTGAAGCCGGAAAAGTTTCGGATTGTAGAATCTTTCAGATCTACTTATTACATTACTATTAAGAATGTTAAGCAGTACAAATTAATCTTAAATTTATTTTCAGATTAAATGAAGGTCACACTACAGGATACGTATTAACAGAAATACAATATTATTTAATTAAACAACAATACATGTTTCAATATCTAATTCAAAATATCCGCAAATTTTAATGCATTAATATTAAATAACACACGAGCGTGAAATGATATGTTCATAGCCTTCCATGAAGTTTTTTATTTGAAGATTTACCTAACGTCTGAAAAATGGAATCTTTAAAATGTCATGAACCAAAATAAGTGAAAGCATAAAAATTACATTGGATTCTGAACTCATTTTCGAATCGTAGACACAAAATGGTTCTTGAATGTCAAAATGCATTGTTTTCTGTTCTACTCTTCGGAGTTCATATTGTTCACAGTTGCAATCGACTCAGGTAATTTTACAATTATCAAAAGAAATTTCAAAAAATTAACATCACAGGCATTCACGAGAAAATAAAAGAAACAGCAGGAAAAAGTTTGCATCGACAGGATGTATAAAATTTAAATAGAGAAACATAATTGTTCTGCAGAGATGGAATGAATATATCGGAGAACTCTTCCATGACAACAGAGAAAAAAAAAGTTATTATAAATAAAAATATGGAAAGGAAATGTAGAATTAGTATTTGAGGCTAGGTAAGAAAGAAGCTTTTAAGGGAGATATTGAGAGAAATACTTAGCGAAATGATAAAGAAATATACGACAGCGGTGAAATACTGGATGTCTTTAGTATATCAATCTTCATAGTGCTGCCAAAAAAGTAAGAAATAAATCAATGCGAACGCTTTATAGCAATCACCTTGATGAGCCACATGACTAAACATTACGATTCTAATGAATGGATCTGATAGCAGGATTAAGCCACAAAAGAGGCAAGAATAGCCTGGCTTCGTTTAAGTCACTGGAACAGGAAATGCTTTTTTTGTAATGATAATTCTATCAGACATAACAATAAAAATAAATCTGTATTTCATAGAGTGCACAAAGATACTTGATAGACTACAACACGAAATACTTGGAATATTAAAAATGACTAATTCAAATAGGAAGGACAACCGAGTAACTTTTCAAGGACACAAACAGATTGGATGCGAATAGAAAGAGTTTACTAAATGCAGGATTACGGAAATAGGAGTACGACAAGGGCGTGTTTCGTCATTGGAAATCTGTTCAGCCACATGAACTCAAGAAAACTCGGTTAATCACTGGCGGACATAATCTTAACAATATAATATACGCAGATGACATGTAATATGTTAATAATGAAACTTTAAAACTAATAAATAGACGAAGACGAAAAGAAAGGACTATTAACTGTAGGAAAACAGAATGCATAGATGTCAACAAAAGTTGTCAGAATCGTACTGCTTGGGCGAAGGGACGTCAAATAACGGAAACTGTGGTACAGAAGCGTAGGGATTGCAAAAGTGTCAGTAAAAAAAAAGGAAAGAATTAATTGAAAAGGAATTGTTGTAGATTCTTGTTGAGAAACCACACAAAATAATAAATAACAATTAACAAAAATTGATATGGAGATAAAAAATGTATGTTATATTTAACAAAAATATACAAACTGGAATACGGGTTACTCAATTCAGGAATACTAAGAATACTGTTAGTAGGAATCAATATATACATTCTTGTAGTGAAGAAGTATGTCCGCTAATGAGTCTATATTCTTACTGACCAACTAGCGGCGGTCCAACTACTCAACTCAACAATTCTTTTGCAACTACTGACAATCACTATATTTAGCTGTCCCTCCCACTAAGGGCAACATGTGATACATGGTCAGTTATGAGTGGGAATTTCCGGGCTATATGGCCCGGCAAAAACATACCTGTCTATTTTTCCCCAGTCGTGCTTCTACCCTTTGGCGGAACCACGACTGGGTTATTGCTCACTGCTCGGAAGCAGAGAGCGCCCTCTGCCCGAAGGCAGAGTGCCGACAGTGAGAGATGCAGTCGCAGCGAGAAAACGCTTTGACAAACACTAAAATATACATACCGACTCTGATATTTGACTTTCTAAGCGCCGATTAGATGCCCAATGAGGATCGAACTTACTACTCAGTTGTAATAGGTTCTAGCGAGACAAGCTTGCTGACCATTACACCACGTCGAGGTGCCCAACTACTGACAATCGCTGCCGTTCTCTGTATAGGCAGGATTATATGTACATATTAGATGAGTTCATTCTTGCATCCAAAAAGGGGTGATCCCCAACAGGTATTGTCCTTATAAACCAAGAAATGGTCTCTGAAATACTATGTGTTACCTATAAATTATGTGGTGCAGTAGATATCGGCTAGGAACAAGAAAATCATAGATCGAAGTTTGAGGTGAATACGTTGCATTCACTTACGCACATACTCTTGGGAAAATTAATAATCTATCTCTTCTCTCCAGTTATTGGTTAAATAACAAAACAGATCGGGTTCTATAGTCTTGGTTGGCAATCAGTCTAGCGCAGAAAGCAATGGCAACCTACTGCAGGAAAATCTTCAGCCCAGTCAGTCATGTCGCTTTCGAGACATGATCTGCTAAGCGCGTTTCAGGTATAGCACTTAATTGACCAATTGACAACACTTAAATTTGTCATGAAATGATTATTTTATAATATAATTTCTTTTGTATTCTTGATAAGGAATAAAGGAAAAGTATTAACTATATTTGCTATTAACTGATAAATATATTTTAATGGCATATCAAATTCTTATGGGTCATTTGATAACGACATCTAATTTTATGGAAAGCTTTGAAGTAATACATGGTAGATGATAGTTTTTTTCAATATATATGTTTGTGTTAATATTATTATTAGAAGCAATGATAGGATTGTTTTAAATGTTAGTTTTGTTGAAGTTATATTTGGATTACCGCACGATTTAAGAAATTTTAAAATACTATATGGATAAATATCACCAAAGAGCTCTGTCATGTCCATAGTCATGTTATGCTTTCATTCTTGGTAATCCTTCGAGGCATGTGGTATTTCTTCTTCTTCTATGTGCCTTTTCCCTTCAGGACGTAGGCGATCATGGCCTTCCACGTTTCCCTATCCCTGGTGGCTCTTAGCACGCCTTCTCCTGTTACACTATGCAACCTTCGTTCCATCATCCACCTGATTAGATCCTTCAAATATGTTATCCGTTGCTTTCCTCTATCTCTTTTTCCCTCTATCTGACCTGATAGTATCAGGTTCTCCAAGCCCTCCTTCCTTATTGCATGTCCCAGTAACTTCAGCTGTCTCTTTCTGATGCTCAGTATTAATTTCTTTTTTGTTTCCATCATTTTTAGGACCTCACATGATCGATCCATGATATTCGCATCATCCTTCTGTAGAACCACATTTCAGTTGCTTCAAGTTTTTCCTTCATCTTTGATGATATTGTCCAGCATTCAGTGCCATATTGAAAAACTGACAACACATAGCAATCCAGTACTCTCTCCCTTGTTTATAGCGAAATTGTTCTGTATCTTACAAAACCTGAATAAGTAATTAAGTATATTAATAAATAATGCTTATTCTCTCTGGGTCATACAATGAAGTTTTGTCAATGTAAATTCCTGACAAAGGAGTTAATATTGGACCACTTATTAGTTCTCAAGCTGTAAATAAGGTATTTTAATGCTGGATAATTCATGATTTTATTACGATTCTTGGATTGTTTAACAGCATATCAACTCCTTATGGACCTCCTTAATGCCGAAATCTAATTTTCTTGGGAGCTTTGGTAATTCTTTCCAAAACTTTATTGCTGATCATCTTTTTTAATATGAAGCTGTATTTGATATTTTCAAAATGCTTTGACTCTACTTTGGGCAGAGTTTTGACTATTTGCCTATAGCTGAGGCTCTAACAGGTACTACAAACCCGGTTCACGTCAGAGATCTAGGTATGTCATGTAGTTTATCGTCATAATCAGTACGCATATTTTCTATGCCAATATATATATATATATATATATATATATGAAGAAAATTCTCCCCATTGTACCTTCATCTCCACAGTTCTTATCGTGCAGTTTTACCCTATAAATATAGCATTCTGCAAAATTATATTTCATCATATATATATATATATATATATATATATATATATATATATATATTATATTTTTAATGAATGAGCGATGCGTTCACGCTAGAGTGGCTACTGTTTTTCATATATATATATATATATATATATACGCTACTGTTTTTCATATATATATATATATACATACGCTCTCACACTCTGATTGAGCACTCTGGAGGAGGGGTAGACTTTGAAAAACAGTAGCCACTCTAGCATGAACGCATCACTCATTCATTAAAAATGAATTGAAGCACCTGGCTGCTGGGCGCGTAATAGGATATGTGCTAAAAAAAACTGCCTTCTTCCACCGAACGCCCCGTAGCCCAGGGGTAGACTCGCCGACTGACGCCAATTCCGTCGGGTTTCGAGCCTGGGTTAGGGAGCAATCGGAGTCTAACCGTACTGATGAGCTATGATACAGCGAAACAGATCTGTCTGCGGATGACAATATATATATATGTAAATTCAGATAAAACTTATTGGGGAAATACCCATTTTCGACATGTCATTTTAAGGCATGCATTCTTTGACCCCTTATAAACAGAGAATGAGGAAAGATTCTAAGCCCAGAGGTTAGCTTGGGTAAAGGAATGGGTTGGGATGTATTGGTTTTCATTGGGTTGGGTTGGGAGAAGGAACTTAGTAGCAATTTCTCCGTGGTAGTGGGGGTGGGGTATGTGCCCTGGCCCTTGAGTTTGTAGTGGTAGGTGGTGGGGAAGTAACTGCTTGGCCAAATTTAAACAATTTTTAAAAAATTTTTATTGGGACTAATTGTGGGAATGGGATAATTATTGTAATTTATACTTATTTCTATGGCGACACTAGCTATGATCTCCTTTCGTTTGTTTAGGAGTATATTTTGGTCTTGAAATTTTAAAATTTGATTTTTTTCTGTCAAATATAGATTACACCTATCCAGTCCTGGGTAAAAAGCAATCGGATGTCTAACCGTACTAATGAGCTGTGATACAGCGAAACAGATCTCTCTGCGGATGACCTACACACACACACACACACACACACACACACACACACACACACACACATATATATATATATATATATATATTAAATCCAAAAGGATGATAAGATAGGTAAACCCCAAAAACCCGATCTTATTAATATTAATGAAATTAATATTATAATTGATCATGGTGGAGGGCTCGATGCAAATATTACATTCTATTTACAGGGTCAATTATAACAATTAAAACAATTCTTTCGATATTTAAATCCATTGGATAGCCATTTCTACGAGGAAATCCTCGCTTCTTTAGCAACGGCGAAACCAAAATATTATTTACTCAAATTAAATGTGCAACAAGATTTTAAACCGGTAGAAGTCCCCAAAAAATCATCCATACACAAGAAAATAAAATGGGATGTGATTAACAATTTATTTTATTTTTTATTTTCTTATTTTTATAACATAGTTTTATAATTTTTGTTAAAATCCTAACATTTCCTTCCTTTTGTTGAAGAATAGGGATATACAATTTTTTCATAATCTTTATTGTCCTAAGCACTATCGGCTACTTCTATAGCCATTTCCAAGGATGTCTATATCTCCGGTGCCGTTATTTTCTCTCATGTTTTGACTGTTACGTAGTAATTTATTTTGTTTTGTTTTTAAAACTGGAGCGTTCATTCCAAGCTTTCACTTACCACACCTGGGTGGAATTCACGTGAACATCTGTCTATTTAAAAAAGAACTTTCAACTCTACATTTTCATTATTAAATAATGTAAGGTTGATTATAAGAGAGAAATGTTTGATATATAATACTTCTCCAATAATGAAATGTTTCTGATTTTGTGATTTATAAAGAATTGTTTTTCTTGATCAGAATTTATCTTAAGTGTTCTTGTAAATTATGGGTTAATATGTGACAAAATCTTCGTCTTTTTTTTTCGTCATAATCATATATTTTCAACGTGTATCAAATATCAAAATTTTCTCATTGAATATCTTAGTTTCTTCAAACAAACATCTCTTATGTTTTATTTATTTTTTTATTTTCGAGAAAGTTACAGTATTTTTCATATACAGGTACTAACGTTTCCAAAAAAGATTTTTTCTCGTCTTCTCAGTAGCTACATACTTCTCCGAAAAAATTTCCGTATCTTCTAAAATAAGCAGATAAGCAATTCCATCATCTATGTATGTAAATTCAGATATGGCATTTGCCACCGCATCAGAAGTAAAAGAACTTGGGAATTTTTTTTGTTTTCTCCTGTTTTATTTCCATTAACTTTTGTTGTTATTTATGGAGTTACAACTGATGATGTTGCAGTTATTGCTGTTTTTGATGAACTTTTTACCACAGAAGCCAATATTTCCTCCATATCTAATAAATATATGTCCATTTTTTTTCTACACATAACGAAAAAGTAAAATTTAAACCAACGTAGTTCAAAATGTTCGCCACTCTTTTCATGTGCTCTTGGTTGTTATAACTCAATATGAGTTTCGATTCATTATCACTTCTGTTATAATTCATATGAGTTTAGATTTTTCATCGCCACTGTTATAAATCGCTTTTTAGCAGTTATAATAATAAGTCTTGCTTAGGGTACTCGCCGTGACGTCTGTTAGAAATACCCTACACAATATCTATTTCGCATAATATATGCAAAATTATGGCACAAGGCCGAAAAAAGCAAAATTATGGCCCAAGACCGGAAAAAGGAGGGGTAGAGGTTGGTACTCACTTAACTATGCTACACCTAGCTAAACACTATCACGACTCATTCACTCACTACAATTTGCACAATCACCAAAAGAACCCATCCATCACCTCTCAATCCTTCATACACCAAAATACCACAAATTTACACGGGGGAAACAACCCATGACAATAAAATGCAGCTATATACAATGTATAATGTATATTTAAGACATTTAATGAAAAATGAAATGATGGGAGGGGGATGAACCCAATAACAAACTAAAAAACAACAAATTTTATACCTACACTGATTTTAACTAGTCAGTCAGTTAAGTGCCAAACGTGATACACGCTTGGGCGATCATGTCTCGAAAGAGACATGACTGACCGGGCAGAAAATTATCCCACAGTAGGTTTCCATTACTTTCTGCGATAGACTGGTTGCCGACCAAGGACCCAATCTGTCCTGTTATTTAACCCATAACTGGAGGGAAGAGACGGATTAATAATTTCCCAACGGTATTTGCGCCTAAGTGTAATGCAAGGTATTTAACTGGAATTCGAACTCGGCTCTCTGAGTCCTCGTTCCGAGTCGATATCCACTGCACCACATAAGAGGTCTTTATTTAAGCGTCTAGGCTAGTTCATTTGGGATGCATGGGGTATTATTTACTCTATAACACAGCTTTATCTTTTGCCCCCTTCATCTGATATTTTATATCACCCCTTTCCAAAACTCTTTATTTTTGCTTTTTCATACCATTTTCTTTCTCAAAACAAGACCAACATTTCATTATTAAAACAAGACCAACATTTCATTATTAAAAGCATATTTAAGGCATTATTTTTGGGAATCGTTAACTTTTCATGATGCCGTTATATGCGCGGGAAAAAAATTAGCAGAATTATAGACCAAAGTCTTAATGGTAATCATATCCATGCTTGAACTACTTTGGGGTTTATCAAAACAGTGTGCTTTCAGTCGAGTTTTCTTCTATTATTCGGAAATCAGACCACTCTTTCTATACATATGATCAGCTATGCCTGATTTCATAGACTTATTAATGTCTTTCTAGATTCCGCAAACTTTAATCTTACGTTTAAATTCGCTAACTTCGCTTTCATATTTTATGCTATGAATGAATTTTCTTGTTATAAGCTTCTCCAACATTTTATTGGGTCTTATGCGGAATGTGATATTTCTAGAATAGACAGTCAAATGTGAATAATCTATGAACTATGAAATAATAATCTATGAACTGAAATTCTGAAATTATTAACGCGTACAACAAACATGTGAAAGCGAGAACATTTTTTAGGTTTAATTCTTCTTCTTGTATGTTCCGTTTCCTTCAGAACGTAGGCGATCATGACCCTCCACATCTTTCTCTCTCTTGCAGCTCTTAATAAATTTTGTCTAGTTATTATTTCTTCCAAACCCTGTTTTACCATCAGTTTACTTAAGCTTACCAGTTATCTTACCGGCTGTTTTCCTCTAATTTTCTTGTGAGTATCATATTTTCCAAACATTCCTTCTTCATTATGTGCCACAGAAATTTCAATTGCTTTTTCCTGATGTTAAGTATAAGTTTTCTTTTTGTTTCTATTTTTTTCTAAAATCTCGTCTTTGCTTACGTGTTCGGTCCAAGGTATCCTCAGCATCCCTCTATAGAACCTCATTTCTGTTGCTTCGAGTCTCTTCTTCATGAATGAATGAAAACGCATAATTTAAATTGTGAATAAAGAGTGTGAGGAGGGACACTGTAGCCCGCTTAGGAAATATTAATAATATACCCGTGGACATTAATACATCATAGGAATTTAAAATCTAAATTCCTCTGGAATTAAAATTATTTTTATTTTATAAAAAAAAACAAATGAAAGATAGAAACATAAAACCCTGAATCCAGAAATTATGTTACCAAATGGAAATTTTCAAACTGTAAAATAAAAATAAAATATGGTTTTATTCGGCTGCGTTTGTGGTTTGCTTCTTAAATTCTAATTAAGACTCATGCTATGTGACAAAATGAAAACAGTCTTTATATTTTTCTTTTAAGAATTTAAAAAGAGATATTTTTTGTTTTATTGACTGTGTACATTTATCTCATTTGATATGTTGTTGTTTTTTTTATTATTATTATTACCGGAGTTTTAGCAATCAATAAATAAACTATTACTTTAAATTTCATTTTTTGGCAACGTTTCTCTGCAGCTTCGGACCGGATAGGCGACAACTTATATGCAAACTAATAAAATGTATTAAAATCAAAGCAGTAAATCTCGTTGAATTTTAATAAAATTTGTTTTAATTAATTCTTACTACACACACACACACACACACACACACACACACACACACACACACATATATATATATATTTATATATATATATATATATATTTTAGAAAACATTTTAGATAGTCTACAATTTCATGGGTAATACATATTTCACCGCCGACGATGATGAACTTGCGGCTCGTCAGACCCAACTGATACAACAGTTAATCTTCAAAATATCCAACCAAAAAAATTTTAAATAACCGCTAACGTGTCCATGTATGAAAGAGTAGAATATCTAAAAAAATTTTCTAGTTCTTTTGAGTTCGTCTCTATTGGAATTTACTTGACTAATATACCAAGTGTTCTACGGTATATATATATATACCGTAGAACATACATATATATATATATATATATATATATATATATATATATATATATAGGCAGTAATCTTTCATTTAAATATGTTTCGCTAAAAACGACCGACAAGGAAGATGTTATTAATTTCTAATTTAATTTTCCAGTATTCGTACATGTTTAGTTTTTGCTAAAGATAGAAAATGTAAAAATGTTTCATAATTTTCGACTTTCCAAGCGCTTTCAGCCTCTACACAGGACATTTTCAAGGATGTTATTTTTCCGAAGTTTTTATGTTTGACTGTAATGTAATTTTTCGTTTCAGTAATTTTTTTGTTGTTTTTTTAAAAAAAGAGAGTTCTTTAAAATTGTCACGTGATACGCGAGGCAGACATCATGTGACCGTCTGTCTATTGTGAAATAACTTTCAAAACTCTATTTCTACTGCTAAATAGTGCAAGGTTGATTGTAGGAGAAAATTGTTTGATATATAGTGCCTCTCTTACAGCGAGGTGCCTTTGATATAATTTTAGACTTGCCAAGCTCTTTCGACCTCTTCACAGATCATTTTCAAGGTTGTTATTTTTTTTCTGGTGTTGTTATGGCCTTATGTTTGACTGTAATGTATATTTTTTATTAAACCCATATTTCTGCTGTAATTCCTCAAAAACATGCAAAATTTATAATATATTACAGAAAATGGAAGATAGCAAATCTTGTTGTTTAATAATAATAACCCTATCAAATCTAAACTAGCAATGACTAATATAGTGTATGAATTTCAAGGCCCTGTACAAAATAGTGTTTCTTGTCATAAATCATTTACCTACATACAACAGCTTCTCTGAGTGAACGTCTTACATGCCATTTATCTCGTAATAATAGAGTAATGAAAAAAACATAACTTACAAGAGCCCTTAAGAAAAACTTTAGTTGAAAATACGAAAATGCTATTTAAAACCCAATATCAAAGGCACCTCGCTATGAGAGAAGCACTATTCAAAGGCACCTCGCTATGAGAGAAGCACTATTCAAAGGCACCTCGCTATGAGAGATGCACTATTCAAAGGCACCTCGCTATGAGAGAAGCACTATTCAAAGGCACCTCGCTATGAGAGAAGCACTATTCAAAGGCACCTCGCTATGAGAGAAGCACTATTCAAAGGCACCTCGCTATGAGAGATGCACTATTCAAAGGCACCTCGCTATGAGAGAAGCACTATTCAAAGGCACCTCGCTATGAGAGAAGCACTATTCAAAGGCACCTCGCTATGAGAGAAGCACTATTCAAAGGCACCTCGCAATGAGAGAAGCACTATTCAAAGGCACCTCGCTATGAGAGAAGCACTATGTATCAAACAATTTTCTCCTAGCATCAACTCTACACTATTTAACAGTGAAAATGGAGTTTTAAAAGTTTTAAAAAAAATAGACAAATGCTCACATGATACCCGCTGCGCGCATCATGTGACAGCTTTAAAGAACTTTCTGTTGCAAAAAAAGTTACATTACAGTGAAAAACATGAGGACATAACAACACCGGAGAAAAATAACATCCTTGAAAATGGCCTGCAAACAGACTGAAAGCGCTTGGATAGTCGAAAATTATGGAACATTATTAAATTTCTGATACCTAAAAAAAAAGGTAACATGTAAGACTACTGGAAAAATCAAACCAAAAATTAACAAAATTTGTCTTGTCGGTCGTTTTTAACAAAGAATGTTTATATATATATATATATATTCAAGTGAATAAGAAACGAAGAAAATATTAACAACGTTCAAAAACATTAATTCAAAACAGTGCTCACTATAAAAATAGAGCTATATATATTTATTATAAATTATAATTTAGAAGATGTACAAATTATCATATACTACAAAGTATACATTTTGTTTCGACATTGAAAGTACAATGTCTCATCAGGTACCTGATGAGACATTGTCCTTTCAATGTCGAAACAAAATGTACACTTTGTAGTAGATGATAATTTATACATGTTCTAAACTATAATATATATATATATATATATATATATATATATATATATATATATATATATATTGGTATTAACCGGCATTTTTATTTAAACTTATTTGTTTTAACATTATTTTTTAATGAATACTCGTATTTGGAAATATGTAGGTTCGAATCTTGCCGGAGGATAGATATTTTATAAACATGACTTCTCGGGTATCTAGTCCTGTGGATAATTTAGATGTTCTGTTTAATTATAGAAAAATAAACTCTCCGCCCAAATTCAAATATTCATTAAAAATAGTGTTTAAACAAATAAATATATATATATATATATATGTGTGTGTGTGTGTGTGTGTGTGTGTGTTTTTGTATGTATGTGTGTGTTTGTTTTCTCTGTCTCTCTTGTATTGAGTATACCCTCTCAATGCCATATTCTTCAAGTTTACTTTCCTCATTATGAACCCTAGAAATTTCAACTCTCTTGTTTTTAGAAGTGTCTTTGTTGTTTCTATTGTCCTTAAAACATTGACGTTGTTCGCATGTGCAGTTCCTGTTATTCTCAGCATCCTTCTGTAGTATCACATATCTGTTACTGCAAATCTCTTCTTCCTCTGTAAGGAAATTGTCTAGCATTTATTTCTACATGAATTTCATCACTGTTTTCTTTGTTTAAAAAAAAAATTCCTAAAATCATGAATCAACATCCTGTTTGTCATCTAGGATTGAATACTACTAAGAAATACGCGACTAGTTTAACCCCAAGGCAAGACGACACCTTCGTTCATTTATTTTTGCTTTTACTTAAAGTCTCTTGAAACCAAAGCAAAAATCATCGTAACGAGACTTTTCAACATTCATTGCCATATATGTCTTGGAAGTGTCGAATTCTACAAGCCCTGTTTCTTCATTATGTATCCTGATAATTTAAACTGTTGCTTTCTTATTTTACGTATTGTATCCATTTTTTTTCCTTAAAACTTTTTCGTTACTCACATGTTCAGTCAATGCTATTCTCAACATCCTTCTGTAGAACTACATATCTGTTGCCGCAAGTTTTTTCTTCTTCTGTGGGGAGTTTGTTTGCTCAACATTTATTGCTACATAAGGGGGGATTTACATTAAGTAACAATTCATCATTGTTTACTTTGTTCTTAAGGAAAAATTTCTACAATCACGAATCAATATCCTGTTTATCATTGAATACTAATGAGAAATACGCAACTACTCTAACCACAAGGCAGGATGACGCTTTCGTTCATTTATTTTTATTTATTTTTAAGCCCATCAATAGCCAAAATGAGAAAAAATGGCCATTTATAGAAAGCATTTTTTAAAACTGATTAAGAGTAAAGGAGAAAGAGAAAAGAAAAGAGGAACATTGACGAGAAAACAATAACTAAGGCGAAATGGGAATTTAAGGCAAGTGCCTCTTTTGACATTAAACAAATTGAAAAGAGTTTTATTTTTTCAGAAGAAAAATATTAAATTATCACACTTTGGTGATTGTGAAAAAAGAAACAGACAGCGAGATGAAAAAGAAATCAAAAAAAGATATACGACGAAAATTAAATAAAAAGCAAGTAAAATACTATAGATTGACAGAAACCAGAAGAAGTGACGTTGTCTTATTTAATTCCTTTCTTTAACCTCACCCCTAGAAGGCAGAATTCTGGAGACGTCTTTGAATAAAGGCCAGCTCAAAGTACGAACTCGTCGACCGAATCTTCGCCGTTAGCGTCTGGAAGGAGCAAAAAAGTGTTAACGTGCAAGTTCACTTGGCTTACCAAGAAACGAGAAGAGATCATGATTGTACCTGCAGGTAATCAACTATTATATTTAAAGAGTGAGAATCTTGGGCCGTCCAAGATGAGGAGACAAAAGATAATGACATGGGGAAGAATACAGTAATACTTGACTAGTGGAAAAGTTGTGGGTGGGAATTGAACTGATGAAGAAGAAGTAGAAGACGAAGCCTTCCAAATTACAACAAGGATAATTAGTAGCGGAATAAGAGAAGTAAGAAGAGTAGAGATATACTATTAGTTCTGGAAGGAGAGAGAGAGAAAGAAAGAAAGAACGTTATAGAGGGAGGTGAGTCGGTTTTTGGGGTGTTGGGATGAGAACGGAGGGAGTCTCAAGCGGCTGATCATAGATCAACACGGAGAATTAGTTGCAAGATCCTGAGCGCAAGCGTTGAGGATAAAAATTAAATTAGGGACCATGATTGGACGGTGAATCGCCAACGGGACAGCGAGTACCGTAGCAGAGCCCAGCCATCAAATTAGTTTGTTTGCACGCCTTTCCTGGATGAACACAAGCAAAAAGAGTTCGTCTGTAAAATGTTAGGAAGGCGGGAAGGAACGTTGAGTTACGCGGGGGTGGAGTTTAGTGATGAGCGGAAGGTAAAGAAAGTGAAAAAACAACTTTAGTGAGGAAGGGCACGACTAAAAGTAAAAGCTTTTTCTAATTTCGTTATCATTCATCGTCCCTAGTGGAGTTTTCAGGAAAAGGAGCCGAAGAATAAAGAGGGGCGTTGGAGGTCAGAGTTGGGAAGCGTTGTGGTGGCGGGAAGGGGGTAAATTTTGCTTTTCTCTCCACTTATAACTACGCCCGGTGGGATATTTCTTTTTAGATATTATTCACAGTTTTGCCTTTTTTTTTTTCATTTCAATTTACGGTAAATAATAAACGACAGTTACTACTGTTGATATTACGACTAGTAATATTGATAATAGTGTTACCAGAATATTAGGGATGAACAATGCAAAACAAAACAAAAAATTCCGACAATAATTGCAACAATACTAATAAAAACAATAAAACTGACACTAATATATATATATCAGCATGCGGTGTAGATATAGAAGAATCCAAAGGAGTATCCTGTACATACAGTGGTAGGATAACTCTCTAAGAGAGCTCTAAATATATATGTATATAAATACATATAGAGCAAATATAATAAAACATTAAGGCAGACACGTTATTTCACGGTAAATCGGAAGTTTAGGCCTATTTCAGGCGAACCATCATCAGCTTCCGTCTTTATTGTAGAAAGGATTCGTGTAAAATCCTTTGTACAATAAAGACGGAAACTGATAATGGTTCGGCTGATATATATAAGTTTTGTCATCCACATGCAAGTCTGTTTTGCAGCTCATCACTGTGGCTAGACATCTACTTGCTTTCTGGGTGGAATCGAAACTCGACCAATTTGGTGTTAGTCGGAGTCTATACTCCCTAAGCCATAGAATGAGAGTAGGGAAAATTTAGCGTGTTATATATGAGTGGTGTATATACACACCAGTCACCGGAAGAACTCAATTTATTGCTGAAGAGTAACGCGTAAATCGTAGAAGTTTTAACTGTTTTTAAAATTTTCCTCTCCAGAGAGCTCAATCGTAATGAGAGCATATTATTTTAAACGTTACTTATAGTGGACTTCCGTGTTTGAAATAGAAACCCTGTTTCTTTTTTTAAAACAGTGTGCATTGCGTCTATACGACTGCACACTCAAGAAACCTTAAGAAAGAAAACGTGCTCACCGGAAGGATTTGAACCTGCAGTCCGTACTTTTTGGGAGCAATGGCTGTAGAAAACGGTGTGCTTTAAACTGCTCGCCCATGGATATCAAAATAGGTTTTATTTATCATTTTTAAGGACTTTATACCTACTCTGAGCCGTGATGCTATATATATATATATTCATCGCGTCCATCCCAAGTAAGGCAGTAAAGCCAAGACGCACTAAGGGCTGACTGAGTGTGGAACTGCTAAAAACAGAAACATCGCTAAGGAACGAGAACAGAAGAATTACCAAGAGAAAGGAAGATAGCGGTTACACTGCATTTAATTTTTAGCGAATTAAAGTTGTCTGTAAAGTATGGGCCGAAAGGGAGCCCCACACACGAGAAGCGAGTAAAAGGAGACTTTTAGCATAGTACTTACACTTACATTTAGCCAAACCAGCTGTAAATCGACAAGACATCGTCGTCAGCCTTCTATTCAAGACACTATAGCGAAGACCTCATCCGAATAATTAGCATGAATGTATGTATAGAAGAGCGAGAGAGAGATTGAGGTGGATAGCTGTGTGGGTTTCTATTAATTACAAGGGGCAGGGAGTTACTGTTATGCATTTTGAGGTCCTGGGTATGACGGTAAACTGCATCCAGCAGCAAGGCATCTGATTGAGAAGTTGTGAGGAGCATGGAACCACCTCTTAATTGCTGTTGTTCCCAGATCCACCCTGAACAGGAGTAATAGCAACTGTTAGGGTCCCAGCTATGGGCAAATAGTTAATTCCCAAACCGGGATCAAAACAATATGAAAGAATAAAAATAGACTTTTATAGAAATATATACATACAAAATTGACTTTTATAGAAAAATATTACATTTTTAAAAAATATTTTTTTCCATAATACGTTTTTGAAGGAATCAATTCTCAGCAAAACATTTTTGAATACAAAACTAGAACACGTTTTCATTTTTTATATAAAAAAGAATAAAACAATTTTTCTAAAAAGTCTGACTAAATTAACCTTCTCACTATAACCGAACATTAAAAAAGAATAACGTAAAACCCCACCCTTTTTGGCATTAAATGACCCACAGAGGTTGATATGTCGTTAAACAAAACTCACTCACTATGCATTTTGATTAGTTTATTTTCTGAAAGATATGAGTGACGCCTTCTTCGGCACAAAAAGAAACGTATGTCATTATTAAATAGAAACATGTTTAAACGAATGCCCGCTGCTGATTTAAGCAGCAGGCCTTCGTTTAAACATGTTACTACTTCTACGATTTACGCGTTACTCCTCAGCAATAAATTGAGTTCTTCCGGTGACTGGTGTGTATATACACCACTTATATATAGCACGCTAAATTTTCCCTTCTCTCATTCTACTAGGAAAACATTCTTAGTATATTTTTTACGTTCGTTTTATGTAATTTCTGACTGAATGGTCAAAATCCTACGGGACAATTGCCTAGGGCATTAAAACGTCGGTTCGCGAATAATGTGACCCAATAAATGTGAAGTCCATCCTTGGGCCGAGCAGTGTGGACTTGAACTCAGTGGATACGAGTGGGTAATAACTGAACAGTGTTAAAAACTAAACAATATATCCCTAGACACGGGCAGTGGAATGAGAACAGTCGATCTTTTTAGATTAAATTATGGGTTCAGTTTAGGATTTCATGTAGGTTACCCAGACCAATAGGCAGCTAAAGAAGGCCGAAGGACACAACAGCCGAAATGTTTTATTTTATGAATGTGACATCTTGGAGCTTGATAAAGAAAATTCCCAAAATTTAGAAATCCCAAAATTTTCGATTACTCCTGTAAATTCCATCAGTGCTGGATATTGAATAGTAGATTTTGAATTAGGCTAATTTTTTTAAGTCCAGCATACGTCAATAGTCTTGATGCGAAAAATACTTGATATTGAATAGTGTTTTGTGAGGTATCTAATCTAATCTAAACTTATTTATAAATGGAATTTTGTCTGTGTGTGTGTCCGTTACCTATAAACTCCGAAACGGCTGAACTGATTTTCTTGAAAATTTACACAGTTAGACTATAAGCGTCTATGAGTGTTCTTAGCTAGGTTTTATGTCTAGTCACCCCAGATAAATATCGAAAATCGATAATAAAAAAAATCGGATTATAGAAGGAGTGGTCCGATTTTAATCAAATTGGATACACTCATAGACAAAAACATAAGAAACGATATTCAGAAGTTTCAAGGTTGCAGTTCTTACAATAGTGCAGAAAATCGATAATATATATATATATACATAAAAGGCAAGATGTTTGTGTGTGTGTCTGTTTATCTGCCCGTATGTCTTTATTTTTTTTCAGCCCTTTTATTTTAGTTTTTGCTTCGGGTTTGGCTCTAAGTAGGTATAATTGTATTTCTTAGTCTCAGCCATGATACCATTTACTCAGAGGATGTATTTAGCCTTCAAAATTCAGTTTGCGACGAAAAGAACTTATTTGATATCGATACCAGGAAATCAAAATTTGACTTACATCCATTCATTTTTCTTTCAGGCTACGTTTTCGCTTTAACTGGAAACAACTATTGTTTTTTAGTCTTCGTGGATTAGTTTTAAAGCTTTCATTACACCCAAGCAAAGCCGGCTATACTGCTAGTTTGTTATATTTCTGAGATGAGGTAGTATTTATTCTATTTACATTATTCAGACTATTGTCCCGAATCATTGGTGTCAAAAATTTCAATTTCTGGTAAAAAAAATAATAGAGAAAATCATTAACATCAAAAATTGCAATACGAACTCTGGTAAAAACAACTAGAGAAACGCATTAACATCAGCGAAAGCACCTTCACCATCCACAGCACATATCTTTTTGTTGATGCTTGCGTGGAATTTTTGCCTTTATGTTAGTAAAAAAAAAAGCATCAAGTGTCTAAAATGCATCTTATCTTCTATTTTCATAAGGATTCAGAATTGACACGAATTAAGTAATTTTAAACTTTCTTTCTCAAGAGATAGCTTAAATGTACTCTAATCTGAAATGTAAGCATATCATATCTGTTGATACATTTGACAACTTCTAACGTGACGGAACATGCACGACTAATAATCGCCATGAACTTTCCGGACAACTCAATATATATAAAATTCTGTGGCTTCCGTTAGTCCGTCCGTCTGTCATACGCTCTAAAATAGCCATGCATTCACCAACTGAAACCAAGTTCGGGGGAACAATGCAAACGGGTAAGGGGAAACAAAATATCTTTGGTTTTGCTTGGATGCGTAGCTACAATAGATTTCCATTATCTATTATTTTTTTAATTACATGTTTTATTATTTAACATACAAAATATTCCGACTATTTTTAAAACAATTGAATGATTAAAGTAACAAATTCTTATTTAATAAAAATGCAATATTGTTTCTCTTTCCAAGCCGATATCCACTGTACTACAACGTTAAAATCCTTATTTTGTATCTAAAATTTTTTATTTTGTATTTAAAAAGAATCACATCATTCCATCTTATGCGCTTTTAAAACCTAAAAACATTAAAGAATAAAACTAAGAAAATGTTGTTCTTTATATAAAAAATATTGTGACTTCTGTTAGTCCGTACCCCCGTTCGTCCCATTCTATAAAATATCCATATATTGACCGATCAAAACCAAATTTTGTGGAGAAGTGTAAAGAAGTAAGGGGGTAAAAGTCCAGTTGGTTTTATTACATAAAAACATTGTAGTAGGTTTTTTGTCAAAGTATTTTTCTAAACAAATCAGCCTATTCAATCAAGCTTTTTCGATTGGTTTCCAAACGTAAATGAAACATTTTTCTATTTCTAAAACAAATAAATGGTTATTTAATATTTTTTCTATATCTTTACTTCATGTCTTTATGTAAAACTATCCAGTTTTCAGTTCATCCTACGTTTGTGGTAAGTATAACCAAATCACAAGGCCAAACGCTTCAAAAAGTTTGAATTTGGCTGAAGAAAGAAATATGTATGCATGGTTTATGTTACATGCTTAAGATTAAGAAATCTTAAGAAATTATCCTTCGGTGTTAAATAGGAAAAATGAAAATGAAAAAAATTGTTCATCATGTAGTCTTATAAAATTAAATTAATTAATTTCTTTAATTTAACCATGAAATAGTGAGAGTAAAATTAAAATTTACCATTTATTTTTATAGCGTAGATACAAGCCATTATCTTTAAAACTAAATACAATGTTAAATTTTATATATATATATATATATATATATATATATATAGTGTATCGAGGCAGCAGATAATTTTCTAAACTGTTAAATATAAGAAACAATGAATGTATATTATGTTTAATCATGAGCCGTTCTAAACATCGTATTTTGGCTTTAATTTCAGTTGAAAATAAAGATAAAAAAATTTCAACGTTTGGATAATCTTTTATTAAGTTGGTTCTAAGCTTTCGGCTCACATGAGCCATCTTCAGAGAGGTTACAAAGACGTTAACACAAAAACACCCACCATCAGCGAAGATTTTATCTTCTGTGTACATACAAATCCGCTAAGCAACGACAACAGCTACCAAAAATAGCAAACGCAGTTCGCAAATTTTTAATGCTGTTCTATGACGTCATATACAAGGATAATATTGTTTGCATACAAATAAATCTTAGACGACCCATACAAGGTTAATATAAATTGTATACAAATGAATCTTCTTCTTTTTTATGTGCCATGTCCTTTCAGGACGTACGCGATCATGGCTTTCCACATCTCCCTGTCCCTAGTGGCTCTTAGCAGGCTTTCTCCTGTTGCAACATTCAACCCTCGTTCCGTCATCCACCTGATCAGGCCCTTCAAATATGTTATCCGCTGCTTTTTCCTGTCTCTTTTCTCCTCTATCTGGCCTGTTAGTAACAGGTTCTCCAAGCCTTCCTTCCTCATTGCATGTCCCAGAAACTTTAGTTGTCTCTTCTTGATGCTCAGTTTCAATTTCCTTTTCGTCTCCATCCTTTCCAAAACCTCGCCATTGCTCACATGCTAGGTCCATGATATCCGCAGCATCCTGCTGTAGAACCACATTTCAGCTGCTTCAAGTTTTTCCATCATTTTCAAAGATATTGTCCAACATTCACTGCCATATTTTGAACCGACATCACTCCTCTTTGTTTCTAGTGAAATTGTCCTATTTTTTAATACATTACTCAACTTCTGGAATGCATCTTTCACCATGCCAATTCGCTTTCGGACATCAGTGTCGCACTTTCCGTCTTCTGTTAGAACACTTCCTAGGTATTTAATTTTTTTACCTGTATGATTTTAGAGTCCCTAACCTGTAATTGGCATTTTGGGCTGCCCTATTTGCTGATGACCATGCATTCGGTTTTCTTGCAGTTTATTTGTAGTCCTTTCTTGTCACTCTCCTCAGTTACCTTCTGTAGGAGGTTTTGTAGTTTCCTTTATGTGTCTGCTATCAACACTGTGAGAAAACTAGACGACTTATACAAGGATAATATGACCAACAGAATTGCCACAGATGTATGGATTATAATTTCATGATAGCAGGTGTAAATTAATATTCCAAAGTACCGAGGAGTGTGTGAATGAACCTAATTGTCACTTGATACCCAAATAAATGAATTCTGTGTGCATTCATTTACTTAATATAACAAATAAACATTACGAAGACGGGTACTCAGAAGAGTAATTAAATCGGTTTTGACAAACATGTTGATTATATATAGATTAAAACAATGTTTATAAATTTTGGAGCCTCTATTAAAAATAACTAGCTAGACCTGAGAAAATTCTACATGTATTGACTACAGAAATTATTCATTATTACACGCTTCTACTCTCCTCTCGATCTTTGTCCGTATCTTCTTGTTATCTCCCTTATCCCATTAGATGAGCCTATCGAAATTCTGTGGTTTTTGAAAATACCACCGAGCTTAAAGTCTAACATCGAGAAAATCGTAATTAAACCTAGTATATAATAATCTTGCCATTATAAATATTCTGCGAAGTTGCTTTCGGCCTGAAGACAAAGAACTTTATAAAGAACACCTATACTGCAAGATCTCCGTGAAAATATGAGAACGCTTGCGAACAAAAATAACAATAATAAAATTACAACAGAGAACAAAGCATTTAAGCAATGCCGAAACGTCGTAAATATGGCAACAAAAATGAAGACAACAGTCCAAACAATGTAAATAACACTAGTCGACAAAAACAAAAAAAATGAAATAATGTGGAGACACGAAACGTTTTTAAGCTAATATGAGGGCGCTGTATCAGAAAATGACCTTACTATTTCTTGGTTAGCTATCGTTTTTATTGTACAGAAATGCATCATGTTTTTTTAAAAGTATTTTTAAAACTTTTTTTCTGTATATATGATATTGACCGATAGCAATATTTCTCAAAATAAAATCATAGAAACTACTTAATTCGTATTTAAACCAACAACTATTGGTCTGCTTACTGAGAAATACAATTTTTCAATATGAATCAGACCTTAGCTCTTTAAAAACAACACAATTGAATATACTATGATTAATAAGTATTTTCATCAAATCATTTAATAAATTAACAGCAGAAATAAAAAGTTCGTGAACGTAAGATCTATGGTAAAAATGTTCTCTTTCTTGATTGTCTGTCTTGTTCAATGTTATTTAAGTCCCTTTTGATACCCCAGCAATAGACGCCATAATTTATTTGTAGAGAAAGAAAAGCTGAGTTTAGTAGATAGAGGCGGAGACACGTATAAGAATGGTCTGGAGGTTCATGTGACATCACCCTAGCAAAAGGGAGATGTTCACTGACATAAACGCCAAGGCCATGCATATGGGCATTGGAGTCTTTCCTGAAGAGGGGAAGGTAACTAAGGAAAGAAAAAAACTAGAGGAAGGGATGTAAAAATTAAGGTTAGTTTCACAGTGAGCTAGGATGTCTGGGAAGTTTTCGTGGAAAAAGGACATTCCATATATATATATATATATATATATATAGCATGTCTAGCCACCTCCATGACAAGTGCGACTATGGTACTCCATAGCTTCCAGTCTTTTACGAATCATCTCAGTATTACTTTTTCTAAACTAAATTAAATTCTTTTTCTCATCATATAAATATTATATCAATAATAAAAACTAATATTAAAAGTATAGTTAGAAATATTATAAAAATTAAGTGTCAATCTAACGCTCACTCCGCCATTATGACTACAATTTGTCCGATTAATTCTACTGCTACAATAATCAATGTTTTCCTTAATTTTAATTTCTTTTGATAATAACAATAATAACAATAACAAAACAATAATAATTGCGTTTGTTTCTATTCATTCGTATATCGTTTGGAACCGCCACATTCCACAATCGACATTTTGCACAAAGACTTGTTCTGTTTTCTTTGAACTTAGGAATTAAACCAGATATATATTTGTGGAGTGGGGATTTAATACAAAATAAAATAACCAAGCCTCCATTTATGAGATTGTTGAATCTTTTCGCTTCGATTGATATCAAAACACATTTGACTAATCAGAATGTTTCAAATAACCAAATTAACGTCATTAATTAATAAGCGAAAAAAAAACAAACAAAAAAAAACACGCACACACCAGAAAACAGTGCTATTGAAAATGACACGTCATCGCTAACTGCCTTCGTTTTAACAAATAAAAGTTCACAAAACAGTTCTCCGCTTACTCCATCCCTGTGTGACAGGGTGCATTTTGCGAAGTTTCGTTTTTTAAAATAAACCAGTTGATTTGGGTTCGAAAGATGGTTGAATTTTTATTACCTAAAAGATGAAAATGTGAAAAAGATTTTTGGAGATGATGGAATATTTTCTAACCAAATAAGATGTGGACTTTGCTTTAATATTTATAAAGTTATTGACGTTCTTCTTCAACAGAGATAAATATTAAAACAAAAAAGCAGTTTTTTCTTGAAACTTTTTTTTTTAATCGTATCACCCCGAACAAGGCGGTAACTCCACTGATGTGCAGGGGGCTACGTAATAGTGAAAAGATTGGAAAAGAGAAAGCCGGAAACCACATCCTAAACAGGGAACAAGGGATGAGCCTCTTAACCTGTTCAATAGACGTGGGTGGAGTGTAAACCGGGCGATAGATAGATCTATCTACTCCAATTGAAAAAAAAAGAAACCAAAGTGAGAAGATTGGAAAAGAGAAAAGCCGGAAACCACATCCTAAACAGGGAACAAGGGATGAGCCTTTACACCTGTTCAATAGACGTGGGTGGAGTTTGAACCGGGCGATAGATAGATCTATCTACTCCAAATATCATGAAATACCGAGTATCGTTAAAGTTTAAAGATTTGTCTGAGAAACAATCTTTTCAATATTTGACTGACCTTCATTATCCCTAGTTTTTAGTATGTGATGATTGAAATATTAAAATATTACCCTTAAATAGAAATGAATAGCCTGAAATATCAATTTGATTGATTTTATTGATACGTTTTTTACGGTTAAGCAAGTTATTTAAAGCCAGGAAATATTTTTGGATTGGAAAAATTTTAGTTTTTGAAAGATAACGATTTAGTGATACAAGTCTTACTAATTAACTCATAGCTAGGAGGAGATATACGGATTTATACTATTTCCAAGACTACTAGCGAGTAAGTGAATTTAACGAGTCTATATGAAATTGGAACTCGACACTCCTATTTCCAATTCCAAGCCATTATCGATTGCACCACCTGCACATCCAAGCTGACAACACTTGATATTTCTAATTTGTCACCCATCAAGGCACTGACCAGTAACTGACTCACCCTCGATCACGTAGGAATTCCTGATTAAATAATGTTCGAAGGTTTTTCAGGTCATATTGAGGTCTACGTGACCGAGCGGTCTAAGGTAAGTCAGCACTAATGACGGTTCTCCCTAGGGAACGGAGGTTCGAGTCCTTCGGAAGACGCATATTTTTCTAAGATTTCTCGAATTTTCAGGCTAGTATATATATATAAATAAATGTACTTTTGAATAATAAAAACAGACTCAAATATGAGTATCCATTTATCTACGCATCATTCATTCAGTAATGAATTTGAACACTCTCGGCTACAGGTGTGCGTTTACATTGTATATAACACGCTAAAGACCGCCTTCCTCTAAAGAGCGCCCATAGCTCAGAAGTAGAATTGCCGACTGGCTAGAAGCAATCGGATGTCTAACCGTACTGATGAGCTGTGATACAGCAAAACAGATCTGTCTGCAATTCTACTTCTGAGCTATGGTTAGACAGCCGATTGCTTTTTGTCCAGTATTGAAACCCGAGCAAATTGGCGTCAGTCAGCGATTCTACCTCTGAGCTACGAGCTCTCGGTAGAAGTAGACATACTTTTTTAGCGTGTATATTACCATTACACACGCCCAATTAGCTGAGAGTGTTCTGATTCATTGCTGAATGAACGATGCGTAGATGCCAGAGTAGCTACTGTTTTTCAAAGTCTACCATTCTTCCAGAGTGCTCAATCAGAGTATTAGAGCGTATACATACATACAATAGATTTATTGTACTAAGGTACAATTAACAATAATACACATATAGGCAAGCAACGGGTTGGAGCAACGGGTTGGAGCAACGCATTGGAGCAACGGGTTGGAGTCTACCCTTCGGCGGAACCACGACTGGGTTTGTGTTCTCTGCTCGGAAGCAGAGAGCTGACAGTGTCATATAGCAGTCAGGCGAATGCCTAAGACCTTCTGTATTTACTAGCCATCCCACACAAGGCCAGATGTGACACATGGTCATTTTATAGTGGGTATTCCCGGCAATATAGCCGGGCCAAAAAATCTCTGTCTATTTTTCCCCAGTCGTGGATCTACCCTTCGGCGGAATCACGACTGAGTTTATGCTCTCTGCTCGGAAGCTGAGAGCGCCCTCTACCCGAAGGCAGAGTGCTGACAGTGTCATAGAGGAGTCAGGCGAATGCCTAAGACCTTCTGTATTTACTAGCCATCCCACGCAAGGCCAGATGTGACACATGGTCATTTTATAGTGGGTATTCCCGGCCATATAGCCGGGCCAAAAAATCTCTGTCTATCTTTCCCCAGTCGTTGATCTACCCTTCGGCGGAATCACGACTGGGTTTATACTCTCTGCTCGGAAGCAGAGAGCGCCCTCTACCCGAAGGTAGAGTGCTGACAGTGTCATAGAGGAGTCAGGCGAATGCCTAAGACCTTCTGTATTTACTGGCCATCCCACGCAAGGGCAGATGTGACACATGGTCATTTTATAGTGGGTATTCCCGGCCATATAGCCGGGCCAAAACATCTCTGTCTATTTTTCCCCAGTCGTGATTCTACCCTTCGGCGGAACCACGACTGGGTTTGTGCTCTCTGCTCGGAAGCAGAGAGCTGACAGAGTCATAGAGGAGTCAGGCGAATGCCTAAGACCTTCTGTATTTACTAGCCATCCCACGCAAGGGCAGATGTGACACATGGTCATTTTATAGTGGGTATTCCCGGCCATATAGCCGGGCCAAAACATCTCTGTCTATTTTTCCCCAGTCGTGATTCTACCCTTCGGCGGAACCACGACTGGATTTGTGCTCTCTGCTCGGAGAGCTGACAGTGTCATAGAGGAGTCAGGTGAATGCCTAAGACCTTCTGTATTTACTAGCCTTCCCACGCAAGGCCAGATGTGACACATGGTCATTTTATAGTGGGTATTCCCGGCCATATAGCCGGGCCAAAACATCTCTGTCTATTTTTCCCCAGTCGTGGCTCTACCCTTCGGCGGAATCACGACCGGGCCTGTGCACTCTGCTCGGAAGCAGAGAGCGCCCTCTACCCGAAGGTAGAGTGCTGACAGTGTCATAGAGGAGTCAGGCGAATGCCTAAGACCTTCCTTCTTCGTACCTCTTGTTACCGTCTTTTATAAAGTGGAGCATTCTATTCTCGGGGGATGGCAGGATGTTCCACTATAACAACAGCTAATTAAAGTACTTTTTCAAATAATGTTATATTTCAAACTTGATGCCATAACATGGTTTGTATTTCAACGTCATTTTTTTCTGTCAAAATTTATGCAGGTGTAAACTATATTTCGCATAAGTTGTTCTGTTCCCTTTCTCATCACGAAAGAATAATAAATTTTGCAGAAACGTTTTAAAGATATTTTAATTTTTTTTTTATATACTGGTAAACGATATTCATTAATCTTAGTCATTTCTTGAATAATATCTTAGACGCGGCATATTCATGAAAACAAGTGAATACCAGTTACAATGGAGGCTAATGATCTGCCTCAAATTTAAAATAAATGTTTTATAATAAATAAAATTATTTTAATATTGAATAAAACTAATCACTTAAATTTTGATAGGATACTTTTCTAAATAGCTAAATCGTAGATAAAAAACAACTTGTGTGTCGTTAGATGTTCAGTTCTAAAATGATCATTTCTTTAAAAAATCATATAAAGAAAGCATATGCCATTTTCTTTTCTGTTTTTCTTGATGCAATTATGTCCTTATGTACGAATGCATTCATAGACGTAGGTATGGACGAGTTATATAGAGAACGACTTTATTCAATTAATATCAATGAAGATATCAGTTGATATTAATAAAGAGTAGCCTTCAAGATACTTGATTTGAGGCATAACACACTTATCCTAAAGTTATTAAAGAAATTATCTGTAGTATTTTCTTTCGCAATCTTTCTCCACTAGCATGTAGCGTTTTCCTTAATCTGGGCCACGGTTTGAGATATCATCATTTTCAACGGCAGTTTCAGTTTAAAATAACTCTTTTAGAAATTTCAAGAAGTTGAATAAGTCAAAAGAAACTAAAAAAAAGTCAGTCAGTCAGTTACGTGCCATACGTGATACACGCTTGGGCGATCATGTCTCGAAAGAGACATGACTGACTGGGCAGAAGATTATCCTGCAGTAGGTTGCCATTGATTTCTGCGGAAAAAAGAATTGAATTAATTCGTAGGATTTACGGGCTTATTGGTTGGTAGTCTACTACCGACTGAGATTTAAGTGAGCTTGTATTCTTACTGATCATCGCGTTTACAATTTTTAATGTCTTTTGGCAAAGCATCGTTATCCTCTCTATTATAATAAAGACCGTTGTATAGTATCACTACACAAAAAGTGTCATGTTTCGGAACAGAACTACTTCTCTTCGGGAGATATCTAGAACTGAAAATAAATGGCTGAAGCGATTTATTTTTGGGAATGTGAGATGTACGTGGTGGTTGTAGCGAATTGGAATTTAGTGTGTCTAAGCTAGTCCATCAGCAGTTTGTAACCATAAAGATACACGTTTGGGTTATGAGAGAGGGCAAGATAGATTAGATTTGGACACATCACTTTTGTATCGGTAAATTACTTAGTGGGACCTTAGATTTTTTAAATGGGTAGACAATTTTTATCTATGAGTACACGGGATAGGAAGTTTAAGTCAGAATTTAGGTTGAATGATTGTAGTATTCTGAGTTATATTGTGTTTAGAGTATCATTTTAGTATACTATTTTTAAAAAAAAAATTTATTAATATAATATTCATTTTATTTTGTGGATGAAACATAGTTATTAATTAAATGTTGAAAAAGTGTCATCACATAATACTTAAAATAGGTAAATAACTTTTGCAAGTTGAATTTTATATATATATATATATATATATATATATATATATATATATTAGAGCGCGAGTTATAACTGACACCTTTTGATTAATTAAATTTTAACGAAAAATATTTTCGATCTTTATATAAAACTGCTATATATATATATATATATATAATCAAAACAATATCACCTGAAGATGGACAGTATTTTTCTGAAACATGAAAATTTTTGTGTAGTGATATAATGCTTTTATAAATCCTTGTAATAACAAAATTACTCTCCAAAACAATGGCCTCAATGCATCTGTTCAAATGATGACTCTATATATATATATATATATATATATATATATATATATAACAAAATTAGAAGTTGTTCTAACGAGAGAAATTGTTATAAGTAAAAAGTGGAAGAAGTCTCGAATGTTTTGCTTAAATTGTACATTTATTGTATATTATTAATATCATTTATCTTTTGTATAATACATTAAGTGTCCATAATTATATTTGTGTCGATACACGTGTTTCGAGTCCAAAGCTGTCTCTCTTCAGGTGAATAAAGCTGTCTCTCTTCTGATGTTACAGATAATAATATTCGTTTATATTTCTCTAATAATAAATATAATAAATAAATAATATTAATACTAGTAATATTTTTTCTAAACATGAACATGCTGTTTTGCGGTCGTTCCTGACAATTAGCGTCAGAGTCTGACGGGCCCTATCAGAAATTTTTGATTTTCTTCCAGAATTGTGCTTCGACGACGATACTTTGCCGTATTTTACATATGCAGTCTTTACGTTAGAGACTGTAGCTCTTGAAACGTCCAGCATTCGGGCTGTTTCAGTCACGCTTGCGCCTGTCATACGGGCGCCAACAATTTGACCTCTTTGAAAATCTGAGAGGTCTGACATGTCGACTAATTTCAGTAGATTCTGATGAATGTACTGAAAAAAATTAATTTATTGGAAAGACAAGTAGCAATAGAAATGCTTTACAAAATAGAAATCTAAAAATCTTTGACGGTGTTACAAACAATTGAAAATTGAGTTGATAGTTTGAAGGTGTTCACATTATTTTGTCTCACCCCTGTATTACGCTCTCACACCCTGATTGAGCACTTTGGAAGAATGGTAGACTTTGAAAAACAGTAGCTACTCTAGCATTTACGCATCGTTCATTCAGCAATGAAATAGAACACTCTCAGCTGTTGGACATGTATAATGATAATATACACGCTAAAAAGTCAGCCTCCTTCTACCGAGCGCCAATAGCTCAGCGGTAGAATCGCCGACAGACGCCAATTCGGTCAGGTTTAAATACTGGGTTAAAAGCAATCGGACGTCTAACCGTACTGATGAGCTGTGATACAGAGAAACAGATCTGTCTGCGGATATATATATATATAATACGTTTTAGGCACGGCTCGGAGTTTCATGCATTTTAGCAATCGTCAGGTGCATATTACTTCATACGAAATCGAGAATAGCACAGTATGATATGATTTTCACCTGACGATTGCTAAAACGCATGTAACTCCGAGTCATGCCTTCAACGTAGGATAATATGTATATTCATTTAATATATATATTTATTAATATATATTTTTGCTCTGATATACAGCACTGAGCACTGTTCTATCAGTATATATATTTTACTCAGGTATGAACCTCATTAATATTTATATACTGATGTGTATCTACGCGTGTACACATATGTATACTTATTTACCTCATTACACACACACATACACACATTATATATATATATACTGTTACCATGCACAAACGTCAACTAAAGCAGTTTATACTGTAGCTATACTGAGCAGGTCATTTTTTTTGTTGTTTTGCATGGGAGAGAACCCATCATGTGTTATGATTCTTAATGTCAACAAGCCCAGGAAGCTTAAAATCTCGCTCACGATGACTTGAGACATACATTTTGCAATAAAAACAGTTCTGTCTCCCCGACTTAACTTACACGGCTTGGGTCTTTTCATGGTATGTTTTTTTTACGCACTTACAACGGTGCCATGAATAAAAGAATTGATCATTCTGACAAAGTGAAATCCGGTTCTAATGATGCGAAAGTGAACATTTTGACCATGCGCTTATATATATAAGATGACAATATCAAGAACAAAAGAAATAGGAATCGTTTATAGATCTGACATGTTTCGCTTTTATTAAAGTTTCATAAGGGAATGAAATATGGATAAAGAAATTAAGTTATATTTATTTTTGTGTTGTTTGATTTTCATTCGTTAATCAAGTTTCACATACATTCGACTTCAAGGGGAGACGACTCGGCCTTTCGAAGTTCCAAGAAATTAACGAATCCAAGCTTAACTGAAAAAACCTGCGTACAGTCCTTTTTGTGTCTGTGTGTGTGTTATAATTCTACTATGTCTATATGTAATTCAGGTGCTAAAAATATTCGCAAGTATGTGTGTGTAATAGTAGTAGTAGCACTAGTAGTAGTCATTAAGTTTGGTGTTTCATCAGAAATTGATTTGGTGGTGTTTTTGCATACATACAATTTGTTTTAGAGAAAGATAGGTCAGATTCTTTAAGAATTGTTTTAATAAAGATTGGTGATGTAATATTGTTTTTGACGTATATTCATAATTGGTAGTCTTTACATTATTTACATTGTTCGGACTGTTGTCCTCATGTTTTTTGCAAGATTTATATTCACGACGTTTCGACCGTTGTACATTTCGTCCTTCTTCAGATGATCAGAATTTCAAGCCAACCCTTTATTTTGATAACTGGGTTATATTGTTCTCGATCCATCAGCCATACCATTTCCGGATCTCTTAGTTATCTCCCTTTATCTCACTTCAAGTCTTCTGTTCACCACTGCTGAACTCACAAGTCTTTAGATCAAGTCACTGGATCTAACCAACGCCTCATCTCAAATGTATAGACAAATATTATTAAACGATTATAAAAATCGTTTGTAGATACGGACTTCTAGATTTTGAGATGTCGTCTGAATTAGTGTTGAATTTATTTTCTTCCAAATTATATTTTCGATTGCTTTGGCGGTGGTAATAAAGACCATAGTTTTAAGGATAAATAATTTTTTATAAATTTTGTGGAAAGTCTTTTAAAGGGTAGGATTATTAATTTTGTGTTGTTAACCCTCTAGGGCCATTCGTATCATATTTGATACAGTATGAAAACAAGCCTTGAAAGAAATATTTTCCTGAAATATTTTTTAAGAAAATATTTTATAAATTTCAAATGAAAGCAGTACTGACTGCTCAGTCAATGAATACCAAATGTTTCCTTATAGGGAAATACCAAATGTTTCCTTATAGGGAAATACTGTATCAAATATGATACGAATGGCCCTAGAGGGTTAAAAGCGCTATCGGTTATGCTTAGTTTTTTGATTTGTGGACATTGTAAGCTAATTATATAGCGTTAAGGATGAAATGATGTGGGCAATGAAGAAGAGGAATACTCCGAGAAAGCATTTAGACCAACAGAACTTTCCGAGTACGACCCAGCCGCGAGATGCACTCTCGGAAGTAATGACCGTGAAGGAAATCAAGCATTGAGACAATGATATAGGGTGCTGCTCAGCGGAAATTTCAGGAAAGTCTCCAATCACAGTATAAATTCTCAGGTTAAATAACAGAGGAAAAAGACAGGCATCCTGGTAGAGATAATGTATACTGATCAGAGGGAGATAATTCGATCAAAGAAATTGGAAAGTGATCTGAAGAAAATTTCAGAAAAGAATATCAACTCTGTATACATTGTTGAAATGAATGGGAGAGAAGCTACAAAGTAAAGAAATGATCTTAAGAATTGACCCGCGGAACTTTCGAGAATTTTCCAAACAATGAGATACATTTTTAGAAGGATCAACGAGGAAGAAAAATAAAAAGACAGACATTTAGAAAAAGATATAATTACTGGAGACATTCTCGGAATAAATGACGGAGAAAAGTAATATAAGCTGGCCTTCTGATTTATTCAACAGATTATTTTTAAAAAGAGAAAACAGCAAGAGACATTTTTGGAACGAATGGCAAAAAAGTATGTCATGCAGTCAGGTACTGTTATTTTGAATTCCTCAATGGAACATTCAAGAAAAAGACAAAGGCACGAGGAGAAAATCTTGGAACGAATGGCAGAGAGACAGAGAAATAGCTAAGCTGCGATAATGTAAATTGATCTGTGGAATGTTCAACAAATTGTCCACACCGTCTAAGATATTCACAGAATGAACAGTAGGTAAGAAAGACAAGTACTGAAGCAATAATAACAGGAACTTATCATTGGAAAGTTTACCTAATTACCCACGCCATGGAAAAATTGACTAGATTCGGAGATTCACCGTTCGAGAGCTGCGTCGATTTTGCCATCCAATTATTATTGCACATCACTATAGTAGGATAAACTCTCGGGCGAAGTAATTCTGCTTTTCATATTTTTCTTTACGTTGTCTTTTAAACATGCTAATGCTTTAGAAGAGAAATATTCTCCGCCTGATCTGATCATCCCACGTTTCTTCATCTCTTACACATAAACCTATACATATATAACAGCCTAGAAGAAAGATACATATGTATACTCATGCATACACAATCAGTTACACAAATACAGATACACATATTCGTAAATCTCCATGCAAAAATACAGTTACGTGTGGAGGTTATTCAAAAAGTTCTAAGCCTCGCCCAGAAAGAAGAGCAACAGCTGAACACTTTTGTGGCAACACACTACCACTTATAAAACTAGAAAAAAAAAAAACTAATTCAGATTTCTGTCTGCTATGGTGCCCTCCTACGAGGAATGGACTCTTCCTCTTTGTTATATGTAATTACCTACGTGACTTCCGGAGAGCAGTTAACGGAAGCAGTTAACAAAGGCAATTAACAGCAGTTGATGACAGCTACTAGTCAGGCAATAAGCAGCGTAATAATACCTTCGGACTTACTTATTTATATAATACTTATTATTACCCCTTCCTTTGAATATAAGCAGTGTAATAATACCTTCGCACTTACTTATTTCTATATTACTTATTATAAATACTTCCTTTGAATATCTTGTTTCTTTTATACTAGCACACTGTTTCGAACCTACCATTTTGTTTCGTGTCTTACTTCCGACACAAACCGGCCACTACAACTCTGCGGCGAAATTTCACCACAAATCCACAACAAATTGGCGACGAAGATCCACAAACATTGTCTTAATTTCTGTGAAGGTGAGATCCATACAAATATCAATGGTGTGCGACAAATCTAAAAGTGGACAAAACAGAGACCTCAACAGTCAAAAAATATCTAAAAAAATGAAAGGTATGACAGGCAAGGAAATTCATGAGGACATAGCACAGACACTTGCTGAGAATTTCCGCCGAAGATTTATAACTCAAGATGAAACTTGATTTCACCATTTCGAACCTGAATCAAAGATTCAAATCAAACAGTAGAAACACTCTGGTTCTCCCCCCGCCGAAGAGGTTCAAGCAGACAGAGTCTGTTGGCAAACTGATGGCTTTTTTATTTGTTATTCTGAAAGCGTAATCATGATAGACTACCTTTAAAAGGGAAAAAGCTATAACTGGACAATTATGTGCATTCGAATTATGACAATTGAAGGAAGCAATCAAATCAAAAAGCTAAGTGGAGCTTAGGGTAGGTGTGCTTTTACTCCAGGAAAACTCACCAGTTCACACTGCTTTGATTCGCTATTGTCCCCCTTACTCACCAACCTTATCTCCAATCTTAACTGACTTCTTGTTGTTTCCTAAACTCAAATCTCACCGGTGTGGTCACCTGTGGGATATTCCACATAAACGTTTCTTTACCCTTTCACAAAAAAGTAGACTCTTTGTACAAAGAGCCTTTTAGCCAATCATCACTTCGAACTTATCAATTTACCTTTTCATTGGTCGAAACACTCTACGACTGAAATGGATTTCTTCTTTCACGCCAATGTCTGCGGTGCAGAATTCCAGAACTCTAAACGTATATAAGTTGCAATATAACTCAATTCGAGTCAGTCAACTTGCGAACTCCGAGAGATGCCAATGACCTCCATGAGTGTCTAATCGCTGACTCATCAATCGACCGCATAAAAATAACATTTATTTAACAATCGACCACGTTGAGATTCTTCCTTCAATTAACTTGTAAAAGTGAATATTCCTTCACTTCACGAACAAAGTTATTGTGTACGCTTATACAAAAAATCCAACTTGTAAAGACCAATAACTCTCGACAAACTATTTCTGTGTAACTAAACAATGCAAACACACACCCACATTTCGATAACTTTTTCTTGCAGCAACAGTCTATTGTATTTTTCCTACCAAATCCCAAATACTGACTTTTGTTTAATTATACTCTGCATGGACAATCTTTCAGACATTTTTTTCACTTGTGATTATCAACAAGAAATTATTCAACCATGCATGAACGTTTTATTGTTTATATAAAATTCTTTTACTGCTGAATTTTTAATCACTCTCCTGTGGTCATTTCTTGTATGACAATTTGTCTTATGTTTTCTTCAATTTAATTTATACTGTTGTATGGTATACGAACGAACACGCTACAGAAGCCTATTATCCAAAGAAGTTTCTTTCTAATATAAATTCTGTATTCGACTACCCGCAACACACCATTTTGGAAACATTTTGTGCCGTGGAGGAGTTTTTGGAGCACCGGAACGATATTCAAATTCGTGATGGGTTTGCAATGCTTGGACCACATACACTGATGTCAAGAGGAACTATATCGGAAAATAGCGAAAATCTGTCTTGTTTATTAAACTACTTCTTGTTGAGGTTTAGAATTTTTGAACGACCCTCATTTAAACGCATTTAATATCTCAGTTCTCAAAATGAATATATTAATTTTCTAATTTTTATTTTAAGAAATAATTTTGTGAAGCCCAAACCATTTGTTTTTACACCCAATATTGTGTATTGTTTGTAAGTATGTAATGCAAAGAAAGCCACGGACTGAAGATGTGAGCCACGACGAAGTTTTAGAGAAATGGAAACAAAATGGACACCTATATGTACCATGCGAAAAATTGAAATTCCTAGGACTCATAATGAAGAAAGTGGGCTTAGAAAATAGAACACACACAAAGACCATATCGAAGACAAGTGAGACATAGGAAAGCGGCGCATTATGTAGTTAACTGAGGGTGTAAATGATTTGCTGAAGGGGTATTACTAGATATGGCAGAATGACAAAATTGAACAAAGGCTATAACGAAAGGAAGTCGTGGAAAACCATGATCGCCTAGGTGGTATACTAGTAAAAATTGAAATTATATTCATTACTAGCAGTATAGCCCGGCGTTGCTCGGGTGTAATGAAAGCTTTAAAACTAATCCATAGTCCTGGAGCTCAGACTCCTTGGACGTTGGCACGAAAGACTAAAAAGCAATAGTTGTTTCCAGTTAAAGCGAAACCGTAGACTGAAAGAAAAATGAATGGATGTAAGTCAAATTTTGATTTCCTGGTATCGATATCAAATAAGTTTTTTTCGTCGTAAACTGAATTTTAAGTCATCTGAGTAAATGGTATCATGACTGAGACTAAGAACTACAATTATACCTACTTAGAGCCAAACCCAAAGCAAAAACTAAAATAAAAGGGCTGAAAAATACAGACATACAGGCAGATAAACAGACACACAAACAAACATCTTGCCTTATATATATATATATATATATATATATATATATTATCAATTTTTTGCACTATTGTAAGAAGTGCAACTTTGAAACTTCTGAATATCGTTTCTCATGTCTTTGTCTGTGAGTGTATCATATTTGATTAAAATCGGACCATTCCTTCTATAACCCGATTTTTTCGATTATCGATTTTCGATATTTATCGGGGGTACCTTGACACAACACCTAGCTAAGAACACTCGCAGACGCTTATAGTACAACTGTGTAAATTTTCAAGAAAGTCGGTTCAGCCGTTTCGGAGTCTATAAGTAACGGACACACGCACACAGACACACAGACAAAGTTCCATTTATAAATTCGATTTCATCTGTTCATATACTCCCAGTGACATACTTCTATATATAAAGTCGTTTTATTCGCTGGCGCTGAAGGTCCATTTGTTTGACTTTGACCTTCCCCATATTCCTAGGAAGGCAATTCCCTTAACGCGCTGACCCCTATGCGTGTTGGTTGTGGTAGGGATCTGACTCTGACACACTTGGGCGATCACTTCACTTTTCGATTTATGAACGTCCAAGGATATTTGTGCGTAAATGAATGTAGCGAATCCGACCGGAATTCGAACTCCGATCTTCGATTTTTCATTCTGAGCTTTTATGCATTGAACCACCCGTACATTTTTCAACAAAATAGTGTTTTTATACTTTCATAATGTTTTGATCCCAATTTAGAGGTTTACTATTTGCCAATAGCTGGGACCTTAACAGTTAGTACTGTTGTTGATCTTCACCGCAAAGTTGTACTGACTGGTGTGTACCGGAAGTAAGACATAGAACGCAGGAGGTAGGTTCAGAACAGTGTAATATTTTAGCAAGAAACAACATATCTATCTATCTATCTATCTATCTATCTATCTATCTATCTATCTCAGTCTGTTCCTATCTATCTATCTATCTCTCTCAGTCTGTTCCTATCTATCTATATGAGTTTGTTCATATCTATCTATCTATCTATCTATCTATCTATCTATCTATCTATCTCAGTCTGTTCCTATCTATCTATATGAGTTTGTGTTATATACCAATAAACAGACAAACACGGGTATATATAAAAATATATGACTTATATTTTTGTTGATGATGATGGACCGTGTAGTCTAGTGAACAGAGAGTGAGAGAGCGCGCCTCTAAGGTTGACAGGGTGACGTGGGGGTGTCGTCGTATCTGTTGCTCCTCTCTGCTTCTTCTGACTCTTCTGACTAGACTGCTGTGAAATCCGTGCCCGAGGTCTTTTTATCTCCAAACCGGTACTTCCGATTTTTGCCTCGCCTACGCACGCCCACGTAATTCTCAGAGACACCTGTTCTGCTTGCCTCTTGTAGCCATTTCCGCTACTGCCGGAAATAAGGTCAAACAAACATCCGTTCCTTTCAACGGCCGGAAAACGCCCCCGCTTGCATCAGCTTCCTTCTTCGGGTGGGGCCAGATTATTATATTACATTCCTCGCCCACCCATTTTCCAAAATGTTCGCCTAAGAACATTTTAAGCGCAACACCCTCACTCTCCTCCCCATGGCACACATGCCCGACAATAGTATAAAACATGTGTCGAAACAAACAAAACAACAAAAACAAAAAAAATATATAGGGGAGCCTACATCGGCAACCCAACAATGTTCGTATCCATCTTGAAAATTGTTCTACCAGCTCGATGTTTCATTGTTCTTTTCTTTTTTTTCTTTCTTTTTTTTCCTCCTTTTTTTTTTTTTTTTTTTTAATATCCATTTTCACAGAATTGGCCAAAGTTCTTAAAAATGTTCATTTTCTTTCTCGACTCTGTCCATAAGCGTAGACTCTTCGATGCATAATCCACATGATTATAGGCGGTAATTGCGCCCGCAGTTTCCAAACCGACATCGAGTAAATGACCCTTGACCAACACCATGTGTGCTTCTGCTCGAGTTTATTGTTACACATGTAACCTCATTTAATTTAATTTAATTTCAAACATACTATGTTTGAACACAGAAAAAATGGCCATTATTTGCCGTACATATCATTCATAGTCTGACCGAGAAATGTTCAATAGAAAATGAAGAAAATTACCCTGATTCCAACGTTAATCCGCATGCAATTTACTTGTGGAGGATATTAATTTAGTCTAAAAAAATGGACCCGTGACTCGTAGTTCCTTAGTTTGTACAATGCTTTCCATTCCCTGAACTACTTCCTCTGGATTCGAAACCAAGCATATCTGATTTGTTGACATCTCTCTATTTAACGCAGAGACATTTTTGAGTGTCGAACACCCGTTGACCCCGGAGTACTATTCACAACGGATAACTCAATTTCCTTTTCCGAAGCACTGTTGCTTCTTTTACACTTAAAAATCCTCTTCCTGGCTATTATTCCCAGGATTATTATTACGCCGACCACGCCAGCAATGACTCCTATCGTCAACTTCTTCGGGAGTTGTTCATATCCTTCACTAAATCTCTCCATATTTATCTGTTCCAAGGTATTTACTAGTTTTCAGAAATTAATATATCTTCAAAAGATATTTCCCAAGTCACATAAATGAAAATTCACAGAGGATGTTGAATTGATGGGAACCTGCACAAAAGCATAAAAGTGAAGTACTTTTACGTAAATAAAAATAAGTTTTAGATTTTAATTTAATTTTCCCAAATCTCCCCAAATAATCCGATTCCACCATATCGATAACAAAATATCTTTTCAATATCTGACTCACATCGCGAAACACTGAGACGCGGGTGAATGTTTTAAGAATATATATAATCGGTGTATTCGCAACGAAATAACCAGACAATGCAGTTGTTTTCAAGCAACGATGTTGAGATATATTTATAATTGGCGATTTTGTTGGCTGTTGTTAACTGCATAATTAAAAATACACTTTAAAACTCTCGATAACATTTAAGTCATTTCTATGCTGTAGAAATATCACGCAAAACACAAACATTTTTAAATTTTGACAATATCTGTGTAAAGATTACAAATTGACGTTTATTGACGAATTGACGAATTTCGTTGACGAGATCAAAATTAAAGAACCCTTTCGTTTCTCTGATTTTCCTATTGTGGTAGCATTCAGCTATAATTATAATTTGTCAATGTTTACCAATTTTGATTTAGTTCATGCAATACAAGGCCAAATGGAGAAAATGGAGAGGGCCATTTTACGCTAATACTCCAATTGGGGAAAGTTTGTGTACGTAGAACATCGATTGTTTTTTGTTTTTTTTTAATTCGGCTCGAGTACTGATCAGAAAAACTCAACTATTTCAACCATACAACTGACCTTCATAATTACATTGAGAATAGTTGTTCGTCAATATTTCTATTGGGTTGTCCGAAAAGTTCATGCCGCTTTTTAAGTAAAATTAAGACACAAACCAAAATTATTTCATTAAATATTTATTCTACGAAATATTAACTATTTTCTTGCACAAACCAAAGAAAACATTGTTATCAACAAGTTAATCCAATTATCCACTTTAACTCACTTTACATATATGGTAAAACATAAACAAAAAAAGAAAAAACAATCACCAACTTTAACACTCCACTTTAACACTTTCTTCCTCCCCCAACTTTAACACCCCACTCCTCCCCGTCAACCCCAAACCTAAGCGCTAGGCATAATACTCTCTCTACTTCACCGGCGTTCCCTGCTACTCTCTACATATATTCCTGACCCCCTATCTCTCTACCGAACAATCCATTTTTCTCAATGGCAAAAGTATGCATTTTTTTTTCTAACTGGACTTATTATAAACACGAGCAGAGAACACACACACTATTAAATCAATGAGTCACTTACTTTGGCTGACTGTCCATAGTCACTTAGTTGCGCAGCTGCTATATTTTCGTCTTCTTTTTTCTTTTTCTTCCTTCCTCGTTGTCGTCCGGTTGTTTACTATTTTCGTCTTCTATCCGGTAGTTTTAATTCCGGAATATTCAAGTCTGTTGAATTTTCAATTGTTGCCGTGGTACTAGCTCGTATCAATCTGTTTTGTTGTTTCAAAACAGCAGGTCACGCAGGCACCAAAATTATTAGTCTGTTATATATCAATAAACAGACAAACACGGAAATATAAAAAAATATATGACTTATATTTTTATTGATGTTGATGGGCCGTGTAGTCTAGTGAACAGAGAGTAAGACAGCGCGCCTCTAAGGTTGACAGGGTGACGGGGGGGTGTCGTCGTATCTGTTGCTCCTCTCTGCTTCTTCTGACTCTTCTGACTAGACTGCTGTGAAATCCGTGCCCGAGGTCTTTTTATCTCCAAACCGGTACTTCCGATTTTTGCCTCGCCTACGCACGCCCACGTAATTCTCAGAGACACCTGTTCTGCTTGCCTCTTGTAGCCATTTCCGCTACTGCCGGAAATAAGGTCAAACAAACATCCGTTCCTTTCAACGGCCGGAAAACGCCCCCGCTTGCATCAGCTTCCTTCTTCGGGTGGGGCCAGATTATTATATTACATTTGTTCATATCTATCTATCTATCTATCTATCTATCTATCTATCCACGCACATACATATACATATTTATGGACAAAAGGCGATATGCAAATAATGCCTATTTACATTATCTATACTTGTACTATAGATATATTCAGATATATTCAGACACATTGGAAACAAAACTAGCAATAACTGAACAATTAATAAAGGACTGGATATCCCTAGATATCAACCTTTTTTGGCATTTCCAATTCAAAGTTCGCATCATAGTAGTTACTCCTGAAAATTGTTGAGATTTTCTCCGGACGCGTGTCTGTTTTTGCTCGGCCGTGTAAGTGGAAAAAAAAGCTTGAAAATAACTGTTCAAAAGCTTTTATTCCTGTTTGAAAAAGTAATTAAAAATGGTAGTAATTTCCGGGTGAAAATGAAATTTTCCCAGTTAACAAAATTCTTGAGTATATAAAGTTGTTTTTGTCGCGAGATATTTCTCCGCAAGAAACTGCTAGACTGGCTTCGTCTCGTGTAGCTTTCCTTTCGTGGATGAAGAGAGAAAGCCGGAGCGGACAATCGTCGAAACATCGTGAATATGATAGCGTAGATGAGGGCAACAGTCCGAACAATGTAAACTGAGTAAACAATTAAAATATCTCATCGCAAGGAGATAGACAAGACACAAGGAGTTGCTGAGCGTGAAAGAATAAGTAAAGCCTTATTTCTGGAGCGAGAACAATAAAGGAAGGGGCACCGAGCAGACAGTAGATAACGCTGCACTTTATTTTTTTTTTAAGATCAAAAAGCAAGAAGCCGAAAGGCGGTAGAAAGTTCCACGGTAGAAACGAGAAATCTAACAACAAGCTGCTAAGACAGATCTCGTCTTCTGCAGCAAGGGTTGGGTGTAACCCTTCGCAAAGAGCCTCGAAAGGGGAGACCACCGAAAGTGAAAAATGGAAAAAGAGGGATGGCCGTGAGGTTGAGAGAAGTGCAAAGGAAAATGAAAAAAGTGTGTGTGTGTGTGTGAGAGAGAGAGAGAGAGAGAGAGAGAGAATTTAGACAGAGCGAGAGAGAGAGAGAGAGAGAAAGAGAGAATTTAGACAGAGCGAGAGAGAGAGAGAAAGAGATGGCCATGGGTGTATAAGCAGCTGAAATTAAATAGTGGGAAAGAGAGCTGACCGCGTGGTTGAGGCCACTGAAAATGAAAAGCTGAAGAGAGATCAAATAGCGCACGGTCATTGCCTTTATGTCCTCTGGGTCTTCCGCTGCTGATGCCGCTGAATCGATTAAGGAAGCATCCACACGCCACAATAGCCAGCAAGTGAGGTAATTTTTATACAATCATACATTATGTCTTCATGATTAGTCACTTTTATCGCGCTTTCCTTTACTGCCAAGTCCTGGGTATGACGATAAACTACATCCAGCAGCAAGGTCTCTGATCGAGAGATGAGAGGTTTTGAGAAGCTTGTAACCACCTCTTAATTGCTGATGATCTCACGTCCATCCTGAACCGGGGTGATAGCAACTGAGAGTTTCTCAGCTATGGACAAATAGTGAACCTCAAACAAAAACAAAATACTATGAAAGTACAAGAAAACATGCAATACATATTTATATAAAAAATAACCTACAATAAATATTTATAGTAAAATGACAAAACGCACACATTTATAGTGAAGTTACCCAAAATAAAATTTTAAACAAAATGACCAGTAATGCATTTTATAGTAGAATTACCAACAATACATATTTATTGAAAAATGACCAAAAATATAGTGATATGCATTTGAAGGCATAAAATTGTTTTCCAAATATATTTAGTTGAATCCATAAAACTGTGTTCAGAAAATTAAATTTCTGGGTTAATGACCTATAAGTAGTTAACGTGCGTTAAACAAAACAATCAGTCAATCCTGTGGCAGCATATCTATGGAAAGGTCTAGTTTTTATTTTGTGTCTGCTATTAACACACTCTCATCTGCATATCTGTCATTGTTAAAATAGCGCACTCAGGTCATAAATCCTGTTAGGATCTGTAGTTCCATAAAACTGTTTCGCTGTAGAGACTAAATACACTTTGTTTTTATTATGATTTTTCCTGTTTATATTTGATGTCTCTTGTCAAAGATCATGCTTTTTGTCCAAATATTTTTATGTTTTACGCATGCCTAGTATGTTTGTTTTCTTTCTTGTTAATTCATTTATATTTTGCTTACTTACATTTGTTTTATATGTTTTTGCTTAATATCCGATATTCTGTTCCATTCTTAAGTGTTATTTGCGCGTTTCTCTCTCTCATTCTCTCTCTCTCTCTCTCTATCTCTCCCATTCATTAGATAATCCTATCCGTCATCCATATCTTTTTTCTTGTTTCTCTTCCCATTTTGCATTAAAAAATTGATACACCAGATTGAGCCAAACAGATTAATTGCATTTTTCAATTTTTGTCTTCATTGTTCAAATTATGAGCAATATGTATTGAAATCCAGCTCATTAAGAAGGTCTTAAAACTCCCTTCCAACTACATTATATATATATCAGCATGCAGTGTGGGTATAGAAGAATCCAAAGGAGTATCCTGTACAGTGGTAGGATAACTCTCTAAGGGAGCTCTAAATATATATGTATATAAATACATATAGAGCAAATATAAGAAAAATTAAGGCAGACACGTTATTTCATGGTAAATCGGAAGTTTAGGCCTATTTCAGGCGAACCATCATCAGCTTCCGTCTTTATTTTACAAAAGATTTTACACGAAAATCGTTTGTACAATAAAGTCGGAAGCTGATGATGGTTCGCCTGAAATAGGCCTAAACTTCCGATTTACCATGAAATAACGTGTCTGCCTTAATTTTTCTTATATATATATATATATATAATAAACGAGGGAAGTGTATTTTTTTAATAAAAAGAGAAATCGCAAGTGTTCTTTCAGAAAATATAAAAGATAATGCAAATGGACATAGGGTCAGATTTGATAATTATTAGTGCGGATACATGGAATAGAATTGGTTGAACAGCATTGTGCAGATCTAAAAATATCAGGCAAAATCTTGAATTTCTTGGTGAAATTACTTTAAACGTTGGTTTTACTGGAAAAAAGAGAAAATTGATAGCCTCTGTCATGCATCAAACGCATAATTTCTTCGGTATTGATTAGATGGAGGGGTTCGATTTATTCAATATTTCGATCGACATATTTTGTAACAATGTTGCTGGATCATATAATTGCGCAGAAAATTTCAAACGGGATTTAAAGGCAAGATTTCCAGCTACTTTTTCTGAAGGCCTAAGATTTTGTTCTAAGTTTAAAGCAAAACTTGAGTTAAAAGATAAAGTAACTCCAGTGTTTCGTCCTGAGCGACCGGTACCATTTGCCGTATAAGCAGACATAGATAATAAAAAGGAACATCTAGAAAAATTAGGCGTTATAGAAAAAAAAACAATTTACAGTCAATGGGCAAGTCCAGCAGTATACGGAAGAAAAAATAAAAATTAAATTACAGTTTGCGCCGAATATTCTACAAGATTAAATGAATAGCTGAAACTACGCAATTAAACTTTATTTTGAGCGGAAGATATATTTGCAAAGCTGAATGGAGAAAAAAATATTTTCGAGATTAAACTTGTGTTATGTCGCCAAGTATAAATGAATAACTCCACAACAGAAGCAGAATATAAGTTGTATTCCGCGGAAAGACGGTTAGTATGTACAGAAGTGATTAGTAATATTTACAATAGAATAGATACAAGAGTCCAATCCGTCGTAAGACGTGTGTATACGTGATTACTTCTGGTACGCCACCGGAAGTGTGACTAACTCTTCACTGACTCGCACTGACTTTTCAGTAACTCATTAGAGACTCTCAAGTGACTCTCTACGACTCTCCTTTGTAGAGAATCCACCATTACTATATATAGCAATGGGAACAGTCCATTTGTAGTCAAATAGGAGCGGCGCCCTAACAACTTGTCAGAATCATATTTCAAAGTCAGATGGACAAGGAGTTTGCAAAAATATTAACTGCAAATACGCAAAGGGTTTGTTTAAGTTTAACAGATTACAGTTCGGAGTAAAAGTAACACTCGTCATTTTTCAAAAAGCAATGGACGCTAGGCTAAGTGGTTTGGATTACTCCATGGCATATCTTTACGATGTGTTAATTAAAATCACAAACGGTAATGAACACGCAAAGCACGTGAACAGGTGCTTAAAAGGATAAGTGATTACGGTTTGATGTGCGTTGTGGTGCATTGGATATCGGCTCGGAACGAGAAATCGGGGAACCGAGTTCGAATTCCACTTGAATTCATTGCATTCACTTACGCGCAAATACCCTTGGGAAAGGTATTAATCCGTCTTTTCCTTCAAGTTATGGGTTAAATAACAGGACAGATTGGGTTCTATAGCCTTGATCGGCAACCCGTCTACTGCAGAAAGCAATGGCAACCTACTGCAGGATAATCTTCTGCCCCGTCAGTCATGTCTCTTTCGAGACATGATCGCCCAAGCGTGTATCACGTATGGCACTTAACTGACTGACTGATTACGGTTTGAAGCTCAATATAGAGAAGTGTCAGTTCTTTCTGCCAAAAATTTAGTATTTAGGTAAAATTATTGAGGACAAAGGTAGAAGGCCGGATCCTAAAAGAACAAGTGCTATAAAAAACATGCCATCACCTAAAAATATTGCATCCTTAGAAGCATTCTTAGGATTAGATAACTACTACAGTAACTACATCTTAACATGAATGAGCTCTGAACACCTCTGAATAAGTTATAAAAAAAGTGAAAATTGGGTATGATCTGAAGAAAGTAAGAAAGCGTTTTAGAAATTGAAAACGGCCCTAATTTCTGATTATTCATCAACGCATTATGACCCAAGCAAGACAATTTATGTAGCAAGTGACGTTAGAAACTTTCGGTTCGAAGCTGTATTGCTTCATAAACAAAATGATGGAAAACTAAAAGCTGTTTATCACGTTTCAAGAAAGCCTCTGCCAGCAGATCAAAAATACTCCTAAATTGATTTAGCAATGGTTTTTGCTGTTAAAAGGTTCACGGGTATAGTCAAGGTAGACAGTTTTCAAGCAGGTCACCGTCCGTTGGTAACAATTTTTGGCTTGAATAAAGGTATGACAACGCACACTTCAAAGATGGGCGATTATCTTACTTAACTATTCTTTTAAAATTGAGTATTTACATTTATAAAAAAATGTCGTATGCAGACGGATTATCGAGATTGATTTTGAGAATGACCAAACCACTCAAAAAAACAGTAACAGCTTCATTGGTTTGTGAGTCAGAAATAAAAAAAAATATGATGTATAATACTGTTGTATCCCAGGAGGGGATAAACAGAGAATGAATATTGCAAGAAATATCTCTTAACACTGAGGATATATAAATAGAGATTTATTATACCTCAGTACAATAAACCAAATACAAGTACACCAACGAACAGTTAACACGAATAACAATTAAGAAGGCAATGTCTCTGTATAGGACGTATGCGTCCGTCTTGAGAAGTAGGCTTCTGTCTAGTGACGTCTAACTCTCGTCTAAGGCCGATGTCTGTCGACTATCGTATAATGACGAATAATCTTGATCCCCCCCCCCCCATGTAATGACGAAGACTCTCGTATAGTCACGAACACACTCGATTTCTCTCGAGTGCTTTCTGTCTCTCTCTGTAGTTCGTTCTCGTTTAGGTCTTTCATTCCTGGGTAGAACAAGATATTCCACCACAACAAAAACCTTGAGAGAATTACCTGTCACATTTGACGAGATTAGTCAATAAAGCAAAGTTTATAACTCACACAAAGAAAAAAATTTTAGAAAAAAAGGAAAGTAAGGAAAATATCCTTTCAATATTTTTTTTTTCTCAAGACATATTATTGAACAGTGAAAGGGTGGTCATCCTGGCTGTATTAATAAAAAGAATATTACGAAATTTCTTTTGGAACACCCGGACATTTCACGCATGAAAGCGGTTATACACATGCAACGTTTCGTGTATTGGAACGGAATGGTTAAAGACGTTGAAAACTTGGTAAAAGATTGCATGAATTGCCAGTTGGCGGTAAAATCATCATCCATAAAATTTAACCCATAGCCAAAAACCAACAAGGTTTGGTCTGGGCTACACATAGGTTATACAAGGTCGATTTATAGATGTTTTCGAAAGGGCAACAGGAAAGGCAGACACAATAAAAACGAGAAATGTGGAGCTACAGAATTTCTTAACCGTCTAACTTATCACACCAAACGCAAACTATAATGCAGGAATGTCTCCTGCAGAGCTAATGTTTGCAAGGAAAATTAAATCAGTTTTTGATAAACCGAAAGCAGATAAAGAAAAAAATGTGTGACAGAACAAAGTGCGACGATAAACGCTTCTATTCTGGTGACAGAGTTTATTTTAAAAATTACAAACTCAGAAAAGTCATTGGAAGAAGGCATTATAGACAAGCGAATTGGCTACATGATGTACCTTAAAAAAACATCCAAGATATATTATAAGGAGTCCCCTAAACCAAATAAAAAGAAAGTACACCAAATGGAAGCAATATACATGTTCGATGTGCCAATGCCCCCAGAGGTACAACAAAGACGCTTAGGAAAGCGAAAAAGGCGAGCTACGGGAACGATCGAGATTGATCCAAACAGAAAAAAATATTTCGTCCAGAGGACAAAACATTTCAGGGGCAAGGTGTTGTAGAGCAGCTAATAACCCCTGGAGCTCTTAAGAATGGAATGATGTGGACCGAGGTACATATAAAAATAAAAACTAATAGCAGTCTTGGATTCTTAGCGTGCGTCAGCGTTCACTTTGTCGGAATTTTTACCTTTGAACAGAGAGGAACTCAGACGGGGCTCCGCCGAAGATATCAGAGATAATAATTCATATTTGGCTAGGAACCTTTTAGTCAAGAATATTTCATTAAATACGACAGACAAGAAAAATTTAATTCAATTTTTATTGAATTTTTCCAGCATTGTAACGGTTTTCCGTTTTGTAGAAGCTAAGGAATATAAATATTGTCCATGGATTTTATTGTCGCGTACTTCTATAGCCATTTCCGAGGGTATTTTTGTCCTTAGTGTAGTTATTTTCCATGTGTTCACCATTGCATAGAGGTTCAGATTTGTGTATTTTTGAAGAGGAGTGTTCCTTTCTAACAGTCACGTGCACCTCTCAGAGGGTTTTGGTGGGAGCATCATTTCTATCTTCAGAAAACCTTCAAAACGACATCTCCACTACTAAACGATGTGAGGTTAATTGCAGGGAAAATATATTTATATAAGGTCTTTCTAATAGCGAGATGCCTACGGCAATGTGATTTAAAAATAATTTTTGTTGTCGACCAGAATTTTGCTTAAAGGTCGTTGAAAATTATGGGTTAATCAGTCAGCCAGTTAAGTGTCATACGTGAAACACGCTTGGGCGATCATGTCTCGAAAGAGACATGACTGACTGGACAGAATATTATCCTGAAGAAGGTTGTCATTGCTTTCTGCGCTAGACTGGTTGCCGACCAAGGCTATAGAACCCAATCTGTCCTGTTATTTAACCCATAACTGGAAGGAAGAGACGAATTAATACCTTTCCCAAGGGTATTTGAGTGTAAGTGAATGCAATGAATTTAAGTGGAATTCGAACTCGGCTCCCCGATTTCTCGTTCCAAGCCGATATCCACTGCCCCACAACGCACATCAGACAATTGACATGTAAGATAAGGCGTCTACTCAAGGGGATGGTAGTGTGTCTGATATAGGTAATTGATTTGCGTCAAGAAACACAGTTATGTATTCGACATTGACATTGATGCACTATCTTGGTCATCATTAGTTTATATTTGATGGAGTTATTTTGGTTAGTGAAGACAAAGTTTGCGGTTTTCCATTTCCTGTAGTATGTTATAAACTTTACATGTTTATCTGGGATTACTGCAAAAATATGGTGTTTAATAATTTTTCGTATAGCGAATTCGTCTTACTTGTAATAATTGGGCATTGATGATGCTTTGTCGAGTTGTATTTTTATTAATATTGTCGTGTATATTTTGTAAGAATAATTTTATTTTTTATCAGTGATGTTGTCGGGAAAATTATTCTTAACTAATGCTTCTTTATATGTTTCTGTTCACTTAGAAAAATTTTTTGAGAAAAAGTATTTTGGTGTGTTCTATTTAAGAAGTTTCTTTTTTATCACTGCTACTTTATATTTTTCCGGGCACTGGTTATCATAATTTAGATTGTTGATTGGTTGTTTTGTTTTTATGGCATATCAACCTCAGCGGGTCAGTTATTGCTGGTAATACCTTTTTCCTTTCAACAATTTATTGTTGTTTTTATACAAGGTCTGTGTCTAGTAATACTTTTTTCTTTTCGAGTACTAAGATTCATTGGGATGTGTTTTTAAGGGCAGGGTCTCCAAGTCCTACCCGGTTATTTAACCCATAACTAGAGGGAAGGGACAGATTAATACATTTCCCAAGGGTACCAGTGCTTAATTGAATGCAGAGGGTATTCAACTGGAATTCGAAATCGGCTCACCGATTTCTCTTTCCGAGCCGATATCCACTACACCACAACGCACATCCGTCACTATACGCTTACAGCATCTGGTATTTCCAAGTGATCACCCATCTAAGTACTGACCAGGCTCAACGTTGCTTAACTTCGATGATCGAGCGAGAACCGATGTAATCAACGTGATAGGCCGTAAGATTCATAATTTAGGAAGATAGAGTTTATAATTTTGGATGTTCTATACGGGTAAATAATTGGATTTTTGGATATTCTATATGGGTAATTGATTGAATTTTGTCCTCTATCAACCTCGAGGAATTACATTTTGTTATTAACAATGATTTCATTTGTAAATTTTAGCGCTGAGTTTTATTTTCAAAACTTGATCTCTGATTGATAATTTCGTTTTTATTTTTGTCAAAACAAAAATGTACACACGTACCTTGCGTAGATTTCTGCTTTCTCGGTTGTTTTAAGCACATTGTTTTCGATATAAGACATGGAAAAGTTAAAGAAAGCAGAACCTAAAGGCTTTCCCAAGGTGACACCATTAGTTTGGATATGACTAAAAAATGAAGCTCTCGGGGAAAAAGCGAGGAGTAATCTCCGACTAGTTGCTGTTCGGATTTTTAGAAGAGGGATTTATGAGTGTTTGTAGACGTAGTTGCTAATTATATTGATTTTTTTTTAATTACGGACGTTGACCAAAATCTGAATTCATAAATAATTATATTGGTTATACAACAACAGGCTTAACAAGGAGACTCACATTACATTTCTCTGAGCATAGCTCTATTAGGACTCATTTAAATACACATGGAGACGTACTGTACAATAAAGATGGCAGCTGATGATGGGTCGCCTGAAATAGGCCATACTTCCGATTTACCATGAAATAACGTGACTGCCATTTTTTTCCTATATTTGCTCTATTATATTTAGAGCTCTCTTAGACAGTTATCCTACCACTGTATGTACAGGATACTCCTTTGGATTCTTCTATATCTACACCGCATGCTGATATATATATATATATATATATATATAGTACTGTGCAAAGGTATTAGGACAAGAACTATTTTATCTTTTATGAGGCATCAAAATAAAGTTTAAAAACAATCCTCACTCTTACACAATACTGGGAGTGTGCAAAAGTATTAGGACAGGGGTGATTTTCCTAAAAACCTCACTGAAATTCAAATACAGCGTGGAAAGCCAAACCTTTGTAAGAATTATTTAACTAAAAAGGAAGAGGAAGGAATTTCAATTGGCCCCCACAAAGCCCTGATCTCAATTCTATTAAACATCTATGGGATATTTTGGATTAAAAAATTGATCAATCTAATGTTACTTCGCAAGACACACTTTGGGAACAAATACAAGCTGCTTGGCAGGAGATACCATTAGATACATTGAAGAAGCTTGTGATGTCAATGCCTGAGAGAATGAGGCTGTGATCAGAGCAAAAGGCTATTATACTAAATATTAGATTTATTCTGTAACAAGTATTTTTCTTGTTAAAAAATTTGTTGAGTAAATCAAATAAAATTACTTTAATTAAATTGTTTATTTTCTGTCAATATGCCTCATAAAAGATAAAATAGTTCTTGTCCTAATACTTTTGCACAGTACTGTATACACATATTAGGTGCGATTGGTAAATTGTCGCAATTATTTTGATGCCTCATAAAAGATAAAATAGTTCTTGTCCAAATACTTTTGCACAGTACTGTATACACATACTAGGTGCGATTGGTAAATTGTCGCAATTATTTTGATGCCTCATAAAAGATAAAATAGTTCTTGTTCAAATACTTTTGCACAGTACTGTATATATATATATATATATATATATATATATGTTGTGGCCTTGTTAGGGGCCAGAAATAAAGACACAAAGAAATAGTCAAATGTATTAATAAAGAACAGTAGTTCAAAACATATACAAAATGAGAAAGTCACCAGCTGTCAGTGTTACCCGCTGAAATAGGCTTCCGTCACAAAGCATAAACTGCTGCTTTTTTATAGTTGAATGAGTTCATGTGTACATGGATAAATTACCATAACACCCACCTCCTAAGTATCAAATCTGCAGGAGTTTTACTACTTTTTCTCTTTGGGTTAACGATGATAAAGTCCGTCGTTTTTCTTTTTCACCTTAAACGGCGATGTTCCTGGGCCGCTTGCGGAATTGACATCTCAAAATTATCATAAATGACATCCATGACTTCTCTCTCCTCAGGAGGACCGCTGTCAGAATCGTCCGACAGACGTTTTCTGATTAGGTTTAAATGTCCTTTGAGAGTAAACTGGGGATCTTATTTATGTAAACCATATTTCCTACTGTTTTTTCAATTGTACCCCATTTTCCAGAATGATTTGTTATCCCGAAACATCTGAAAAAAACTTTCTCTCCGGGTTGCTGGCGTTTTGTACATACCGTGTTTGTTCTCACTCTCTGATTTTAGGCGCGAAAAATTACCTCGCCTGTGGGTAATGATAAGGTATCTTAATCGTTGGACGTGATTCTATACATCTGAGGGAAATGTTATAGGACTTTTTCTGTGGGTGTGGTTCTAGCTTTCTTCAGGGGTTTTTTTGCGTGTCAACGAAACGCTCGGCCTGTCCGTTAGACCGGACCTTGAGTGATATGGAGCGATCATGACTGATCTGAAATCTCTCACAAAAATCCTTAATATAGCCGGACCTAAATTGTATCCCATTATCCGACACTAAACAATCGACTACCTCAAATCTGGCAAACAGTTCGTGTAGGAAATTGATCGTCACTTCTGTAGCGAGATTTCTACGTCTAAGAACTTCGGGCCCCTTAGAAAACTATGTACTACTATAAGTAAAATTTGTCTTGCGGGACCTCAGAATTTACATGAATTCGAGACCATGGTCGGTCTGTTTTGGGTCAATGACGATATTTGATTGGAGGTGCTTTAGCTGCCAAAGTATAGCCTTTATAGAATTTTACGATGTTTTCGATATCCTTATCCATGTTCGGACAGTATGCATAACTACATGTAAGGTTTTTCATCCTTGTAATTACTGGATGGCCGGCATGGAAATATTTCATAATTATTCTTTGTAGTGTTGTAGGAGTGACGACTCGCTCACTAAATAGCAGTACTTCGTGGCATAGAGAGAAAATACTTGAAGTTTGTCTTTTTCACAAATTTGGGTTTGCCTGATAAACACATTGTTTAGAGCTTCTCATTTGATTTGGTCGAGAGTTATATGAAGTTCCCTTACTGTGTTGCATAATGTGGTTTTAAATTCTCCTTCTTTTAGAAGAGAAGCAATTACAGTATCTCCAAGATGTTCTCTGTTTTTCGGAATGAATCTCGACAGTCTGTCGGCATAACAGAGATTTTTAGACAGTAGGAACTTTATTTTAATGTTATAATTTAAAACGATTGTTTCCCATCTCCACAGTCTATTTGCTTTATGCACAGACAGACCTTTTTTAGAAGCAAAGCTTGTCAGTGTCGGTATATGGTGAGGTCTGCAATGTAAAGTGTCTACCGTGAATGTACCGCTGAAACGTTGTTTCTGCGAAAATAATCCCCAACGACTACTTCTCAATTTGCGAATAATTCTTTGCTGCAGGAAAAAGAGTTCTCAACGCATGTGAAATCTATCTTGGCTTGTGAAATCTATCTGGCATTTTTTGCATAAAACTTGCTCCAATGCCATATGAGCCGGCGTCACTGGTAATCATAATGTCCAGGTTTGAGTTATAGTGGGTGAGAAACATGTCCGACGTCAAGATTTTCTTTATTTTGATGAATGCTTCTTAGCATTCAGGTGTCCACTATCATTTCTTGTCTTTTTTCAAAAGGTTCGTTTAACGGAGCATGTACGTTGTGCATACTCGGTATAAACCCTTGGTAATAGTTTGCTAATCCTAAAGATTTTGTAAGGCAGAGACATTTTCAGGAGCTGGCATGTCCTTGATTGCTGTAGGCCATTCTGGATCTGGTCTTATATCATCTTTTTCGATAATGTGTCTCAAGTATGTAATCCTATTCATAAATAAAGTCGCATTTTGGATTCTTTCAATTTGAACCCGTACGCCTGAATTCTTGAAAAAACTTTATGAACCTGTTCCGTATGCTGTTCTACATTTTGACTGATCATTAAAATGTCATTCAGATTTGCAACCACGAAGTTAAAGTCACTCAGCATAGTGTCCATTACTTGTTGGAAAATTGCCGGCGCAACCTTTACGCCGAACGGTAGACGTTCAAAGTTATACAACCCACGATGGGTGTTGTTACAGCGCAACTTAAAACATTCTTCCTCCGCCGGTATTGAAGATGCGCGTCACTGAGATCGAGTTTTGAAAAAAAAATTCCTCCAATTAGGTTCGCGAAGATTTCATCCGGTCTAGGTAAAGAATAATGATAGTCTTTAAGTGCCGCATTAAGCCCCGTCGAGAAATCGGTACAGACTCGGATCTTCTTTGACTTCTTCTTCACATTGACGGTCGGTGAAGCCCGTTGACTTGACATCGTTTTCGACAGGACACCGGTTCTTTCTAGTTTGTCGAGTTACTTATTTGTAGTAACGAGGTGAAACACTGGCTGACTGTCATCTTTTAACCTGAATTTTGCCGTCATCTTATGACACCGACCAAGGCCCCAGAAAAAACGTCCAGAAAAATTCCTTTTAAATCTTTTATTAGATTATTTGCCTTGGTGGTCAGGTTTTCGAGTTTTCGGTAAAATGAATTAAGTGGCATGTCCCACAACTTAAATTTCTTCATCCAGTTGATGCCGAATAAATTTTCTGTATTTTTTAAAACGAACGTTTTTATCTTTAACGTCATTTTTTGAAAAGTTACATTAGTGATAAGTTCTTCCTCAAACTTGATTTTCTTCCCTGTCACGGACCTGGTAATTTCATTAGTTGTTAGCAAGTTTGGTCTTCCCAACTTTTTCCAACTGTGTAGTTTTATGATTGTTAAATCTGAACCAGAATCCAACTGCAGTTTAATATTTTTATTTATGATTTTTACTTGCACAGATTTCCAAATGCTTAACCCGTCTTGTTCAGCTGGTTTTGTGTTTTTTTTTTTACGCAGCTATTAAACTTATTTCACGCTCAACAATGTGAGCACTTGTGCCTAACAAGGCTACTATTTAGGCGCTTTTTATTCCGGTAAGAGCAGACCTTATATAAATGTAGTAAAACACAACCGGAATACGGGTTAGAGGGCAAGTTATCTTGTTTCTTCTTTGATTAGTTTGATTTAGATGAAGAAATAAATTGTTTTTTTCTTTTGGCGTACTTTTCTTATTTGAGCTATGCCAAATTCCTAGATAACTTTCGAATCTTGGCGTACACATACGAATTCCTGACAGTCTTCCGTTATTTATTAGGCAGTAAGGTTTGGCACATTTTCCAATTTATTCAGAACTCTACGTCTGATTTCAGCGTCTTTAGCTGAAACGAGTCTTCGAACAAATATCAAACATTTGAAATTATTCGCACTCAATTTTGACTGTTTCAAATCGTCGCAATGCTTGTTCATGACCAACGCGAATGTAGTGTAATCTTCACTCACATTTTTGATTAAATTTATACACTTCCATCTTTTATGAAAAAGTGAAGTTTAAAGATTAAAAAGTTCTGTAAGAAGTTTAAACACTTCGGTAAATGTCAGTTCGCTTGTTTTACGTTGTAAAATATAATTCACAATTTGGTGTGCTCTGTGTTGCCCAGGTTTGAAGAAGGCAACCTTTCTTAGAGTCAAACCAATTCATGCAATCTGTGGCGTATAAATCCTCGAATCTTCTGAAATAGAGGACGAAAGTTATGTCCTCGTCTCGTCCAAAGAATATGTAAAAATGTCTATTATGCCCCAAATCATTTTTTGTGAGAACGGATTTCAGTTTTTACTAACTGGGCCCCTTTTAGTTCAAGTAAGTTTCTTTGCTGTTGTAGAGATTGAAGTTTTAAATTCAAGCCTTTCTTTTCAGCTTGCTTTTGAAATTTTAGTCGTTCTTTTTGTATATCAGGGTGGAGTTGCTTTATTCATATTTGTTGCTCAAGTTGCTCCTTTGCGATTTAAGTTCCCGTTGGTTTTGCTATTCAGCCCATCCCGAGGATGAGGGAAAGCCTGGGGGATGGCCCTCTGGGGTTTGGTACACCACAGTGTAATTTTTCTCTGCTGCATGTCCATTCTCAGACAGACATACAACCAAGCCGCACTATGCCCGACGACAGAGACGCAGCTGATTGATGACTCGTATTCCCACAAAGCAGAAACTGCTGCTTATTTATAGTTGCAAGAGTTCATGGGCGCATAGTTAAATTAGCATAACACTATATATATATATATATATATATATTCCTTAGTAATAGTAAGAAATAATGGAAGAAACATCCACAGTTCGTAGTATTTACTTTTTTAAAAGTGCTCGATACGTAGTAGAGTAATCTATATATATATATATATATATATATATATATATATTACTTTAATCCGAAAATCATTTTGATATAGACTGACTGTTGGTGAGGAGACGTGAGATCTCTCTTAGGGATTTCATGCTGAAATGTTCATTCAACACTTTTGAATTTTGAAAATTTATTTTAATATATATATATATATATATATATATATATATATATATATATATATATATATATATAACTGTAAATTTGTCTATGAACACGTTTCGAAAAACCCACCGAGTATAAACGCGGAGGGGAAAAATGGAAACAAAAAAAGAAACGAACTAAACACTTGAACATTAGTCAAAGTACTAGTCGAAAGAAAAAAAAACCCGAGACGAGTAACCTAACACGTAAAGCGCTCAATACACTGGTAGAGCAAACAAGTAAGTAGCTAACCTAGAGAGCCAACGAACCTACCAAGGTTTGTTGGCTCTCTAGGTTAGCTACTTACTATATATATATATATATATATATATATATATATATATAGATAGATAGATATAGATGTCCAGTTCGTAAACGGCGAGGATAATCCAACAAGATTTGTATGCACATATGTGGATGTGTGCGCATGTGTGGATGTGGATATAAGTTAGTGTACATGGGTGTGTTAATTTGTGAGGATACACATACATTACATACATTCGCATCCACGGAATTAGAAGTAGTTGGTCAAAATCTTCGCTACTGGTTTGAATACCACAACCGAGATGACGCCAATACCTCCGCCCTGTATCATTTTTCTTGTTTCTTTTTTCTTTTTTGTTATATGTCTCTCTTCAGTTAAAGGAAACGCTTATCCCGGCAAAACTTTTGTACCAAATGGAACGAATATTGTGTGGTCTAATAAATTGAGCTAATTTAGCTTATTCAAATGAATTATAATTTATAACTAATTTAAATGATGTGTTTAGTTTTCCTTTATATATATATATATATTTGTTTGAACATTATTTTTGATCAATACTCATATTTAGGTAGATATTCTGTTTTTAATTAAACAGTATTATATATTTATATCTACTGGCCTGATATAGTACTGTTTAATTAAAAGCAGCATATCTACTTAAATATGAGTATCTATCAAAAATAATGTTCAAACAAATCATTTCAAATTGTCGGTTGTTTATAACCAAGTTTCGTTAATCTTCGTTAATTTCCGTAACATATATATATATATATATATATATGAAGAAGAACAAAGACTAAAATTGCAACGTTCAAAATGTTAATTTAAAACAGTGCTCAATATAAAATAGAGTAATGAATATTTATTATTAACTATTACGTGTCATGTTCTAACGTGAAAATTATATATATATATATATATATATATATATATATATATAAACGTATATATATAAACGTATATATATACATGTTTATTTCTCTCAGAAAATCTTTCGGTGAGAAAATAGAGTTTAGAATAACCATCGATATTTCTGAAGAATTCTCTTCTTTCTCTTTCTCCCTGTGCCATCAGACTAATGCCAAATACCTGGTCATGCTTCCTGCTGGTTGGATAGAAGTTTAGCTAAGTGGCGTTTCTGTTATTGTGAAATTATTATTTCTGGCATTTAGTTATAGAGACTTACGTAACATGAATACAAACGGCACTTCAAAGGTAGAGGGAACCGAACACACAAGACAAGATAAATAAGATTCCTATGTCTTCCTATAGATGTCTGCCAAACATTGATGGATAACACGTCTCGACAGACATTCCTAACGATAGGAGTTTCATCTGATCTTGTGATAGAATCCGCCGTAGAACGAGCATGCTAATTTTACAGACACTTTGCTGACATAAGGAGTTCGATCCTCATTGTGCTTCAACTCTTGAGACATTTTCTATGAGAAATTATCATTAATCTAGATATTTACCTGGCCTCCCCACTGAGAAGTAATGTGATACAAGGTCGATCTTAACGTGGGGAACCTACGCGCGTACGCTCGGGCCAGGGCAAAATATCTAACAGCCCCCTCAACCGATGGTTACACTGGCCTCGATCCACCCCTCTAGTGCAATGGGGTGGTTCAGCCTCAGATATCTCTTCTTTCTCGGGCACCTCTCAGTATTTATTTTTCTCAGCTGACGATCTTTCCACGGATAGACAAAACTGAGCCGTACTCTTCACGAGACGCAACTAAGTGATGATAATCCCTAGCCAAGGAAGGGCAATTCGACAGAGTGTAATGAATAGCAAACTTGTCTCCTTAGATCAACTTCGTCTGAATAGTGAGTTTGATCCTAGTAGCGTTCATGTCAATTTAAATCTTTTTTAATAAACAGTTTTTTTTTTTTAAAGAAATTAGACTTCTCTGATTCACTAATTGTTTTAAAAGGGAGTATTTCTTTATGAAATGTTTTAACGGGGGATATCTTTTTAGGAAATGTTTTAACGGGGATATTTTTTTAGGAAATGTTTTAACGGGGGATATTTTTTTTATGAAATGTTTTAACGGGGGATATCTTTTTATGAAATGTTTTAACGGGGATATTTTTTTAGGAAATGTTTTAACGGGGGATATTTTTTTATGAAATGTTTTAACGGGGGATATCATTTTAGGAAATGTTTTAACGGGGATATTTTTTTATGAAATGTTTTAACGGGGGATATCATTTTAGGAAATGTTTTAACGGGGATATTTTTTTATGAAATGTTTTAACGGGGATATTTTTTTAGAAAATGTTTTAACGGGTGATATTTTTTTTTAGAAAATGTTTTAATGGGTAATATTTTTTTATGAAATATTTTAACAGGGGACATTTTTTTAGGAAATGTTTTAACGGGGGATATTCTTTTACGAAATGTTTTAACGGAGGATATTTTTTGAGGAAATGGAAACAAGATGGACAATTATATTTAGGAACGTAAAGAGATAAATATAATTTCTTGGACGGTTTTGACACTAACAGGACATGGAAAAAAAAAACAGGCGAACGCAGCGAGACACGTTCACAACAGATCATGTGGGAATGGATGCCGGAAAGATGGCGGGAATGCTTGACAATTTGCTTAGAGATAAACAGATTTGAGATAAAAAAAATTAGTTCTACAGGAGGATACTGAGAATACTACGGACGGAACAGGTGAAGAATTAAAAAAGTTTAAAGTTAAATGGAAACAATATAGGCGATTATATTGAGAATAAAAAAGTGACAGATTAAATTTCTGGGGTGCATAATGAAGAAAGAAAGCTTGGTAAATTTGATACTCACGAGAGAGGAAAAGATGCCTCGAGTGCCCCACCCTCTATCGAAGTAACTTGTGTTCATAGATGGAAGAAGAGATGTCAGGAGTAATAGTAAAAATACAAATGTTGCTAAGAGATGCGAAGGAAAGGAAATGATCGTCAATATACCAAAGGGCATGGCAGCTCGAAGTAATTGTACTTTCATTGTAACATGTATTTTTCTTTTCAGACAGTCATACAACCAATCCACTCTATGCTCGAGGACAGAGGCTTAACTAAGAGGTGACTCGTATTCCAGCCTCAACTGGAATATATTTCTTCCACAAAGCAGAAACTGCTGCTTATTTATAGTTAGAAGAGTCCATGTGCGCATAGTTCCATTAGTAGAACACTATGGACTCTCCAGTCGATTTCGACGTATGAGCTTCTAACTTAATAAACTGCTACACAAAGAAGTGTTTAAAGTGGTGAACAGTTGTGTAGCACCATTCACACGTTTTGGAATTACTGATAACAAACAATCGGTGCAAAAGTCTGCCACAGATCGCATGAACAACAGATCTCAAGTATTTAACCCATAACTGGAGGGAAGGGATGGATTAATACCTTTCCCAAGCTACCAGTGGGTAAGTGAACGCAAAGTGTTTGACTGGAATTCGAACTCGGCTCACCGATTTCCCCCTCCGAGCCGACATCCACTGCACCACAACGCACATCCGTCAATCAATAACGCTTACAGCACCTGGTATTCCCAAGCGGTCACCCAACTTAGTACTGACCAGGCTCAACGTTGCTTAACTTCGTTGCTTAACTTATATATATATATATATATATATATATATATATATATATATATATATATATATAAGTTTTTCTCTGTATATCTATATTTTAATGCATCTATTTTCTCTCTATATATAGCATAGTGGTGATCCACGTATACTGTCTTAATATGTATAGGAAAGAATAACTAGGTTAAATAAGGACTTAGATGCTTTGAATCTTTACAAATACTTCAATAACTAAACGTTTTTAGATACATTTAAAAATATTTTTTAAACTTTTTTAGATACAATTAAAAACTTTTTTTATCTAAAACAAATTTACAAGCATTATTAAAGATAGGTTTACGTTTACAAACATAATTTTTAAAAAATCTGTCGCTTTCAACGTCACTTGATGTAAAAACAAAAACTCTCTCAACAAACGCGTCAAGTGATGTTAACAAACTCTTCACTGACGCTCTCGCGAAATCTCGCGAAATACGTTACTAATTCAAATTTTAAAATCATTTGTTTCTGATGAAGGACCTAGGGCGGTCTGAAATATAAAATATAATAGTAGAAATAAACAAATACTGTCAAAAAAACACATTTTCAAACTCAAAACGTTTTAATATTCTTTCCTCTCTCTATATATAGATATATCAATGTATCTATTTCTTTTTAACTTTCTGTCTCTCGTTATAAATGCATTACTATCAATGTATTTCTGTACTTATCCTTCCCTTGCTCTCTCTCTCTCGCTCTCTCTCTCTCTCTCTCTCTATATATATATATATATATATATATATATATATCCAAATGAATAGGATGGATGAGTGTGGAAAAAAGATTATTTCTAATTATTGTTCCAATCCGATTGTTTTCTAATAAATTTCAGAAACTGCAACCAGCAATTCTTATTTCGCATAACCATCGCTAAGCTACTAAGTTAAATAATTTTTTTCTTTTTAATCATTTCACCCCAAGTAAGACGGAACCGTCATTAGATCGCAGGCGGTTACAGTGAGTGAAAAGACGGAATACAAGGGCTATTGGAGTAAAGATAAAAGATGAACGGGATTCAAAAAGCTAGGAAGTTGCATTTAAATTGTTGAAGACTTTAGCTATCAGGGTAACAGGTAAACGGCAAGGAGTTCAACAGGTGAAAAGTGCAAGAAAAGAAACTGTTGGAATAAAAGTGACGGTTACATTTAACTATTTCAACGGTAAAATGGTGGGATCGAGACGTCAATCTAGCAGAACTCTTAAATTCATGTGGTCTAAGTATCAGGAGGGAAAAAGAACTCGCCAGAGCTTCTTACTAACTGTTCTAGATATTGAACTCACGACATTCCCAGGAAGCAAATATATTTTTTTAGGGAATTTATACACTAAGGTATGTTCAGTTCATTAGATAACACATTCTGTTTGAAGTTTCTTTGAATGCAAAAGCCGGAGAGTACGTCTAAAACGAAAAGATACAACAGATCTACAGTATGAAAATAACCACCGAACAAATCAGAAATGAATGAAGATATAAGTGAAAATAAAATATAACTGTGTCTTTGTTTCCACACTGTCGCTCTTTCTATATGAAAAAGAAGGAATGTTTTCACAATATTCTTTCTACTTGATAACTTCTTTTTTTTTTTTTTTACTTTCCTTCTTAAAATAATCTTAAAGCTCTCACACATTTTTGTTTTTCCTGTTGTCGCTTTGTTGCCGTCATCTACGGCCGGATGTACCTGTCAGTCACCTTAGTCTCCGGTTGACTTTTATCTGTAGCCAGATGTATCTGTCAACCATATCCTGCTGACATCATCCACGGCCGGATATATCTGTCAACCACCCTTGAACTTTGTTGACCTCACCCACGGCCGGATGTACTTGTCAATTACTCTGCTATTATTTAGACTATTTAAAGTTTAGAATTTTGGGCTGAAAAGAGAGAGAGAGAGAGAGAGAGAGATATGCTAGCTAACGACTCCCGACGGCTTCTTCCTATGTGAGACTCTTTCCAACTGCACTCCTGATCTACATAAGCGTCACTGACGAAGAATAAAAATATAAAATTGTATTTTTATATATACGTGTACTTCATTGCTTGTCCAGATCCAATAATATACTACAAACAACCTGTATTGACTTTCAACAAATACCAAAATCTAAAGTATTTGTTATTTTAAGAACAAGCAATAAACTATTCCCAAATAACATGAATCCCTAAATATAACAAAAGGGGATAAATTTATTTTTTTATTTGCAAATCGTTTGCGTTTTCAAATAACTTTACAAAATTAGGGAATATGGTCGATGTCGGGGTTCTTTTGTACAGTGATAATGTAATATACTTCTGTGACACGACAGAAATATCATTGACATCAAATGCAGAACCGATAGAAGTGTGGACGACTTCGAATGCAGAAAATATAAACAGAACCGACAGAAGTGTGATTACATCAAAGGCAGCCCACTTCAAAGGAAGTAATCGGGGAAAATTATTGAGAGATGTACGCAGCCATAGATGACACAATTAAACGAAAACTCGAGAATGCAAAAATACGTGGAAATGTCAGCTTATATGAGATCGTTTTTTCTGGCCACTGAGAGAAGATTGAGAGAACACAGAGAAGAGAGAAGAGAAGACAACTTCCGTGAGTCAACGACTCCCGACAACTCCCTCGCATGTGCGTGATTCCCTCTGACTACCACTCTGCACAACAGTCGCTGACAAAGAATAAAAATATATTTTTATATATACTCGTTGTTCTGTGTCTGTTGTTATCCTTCAAGACGATTTTTGTTTTCCACCAGCAGAGGCAGTATATAACAAGAATTAAAAAAACTCATCTTGCAATTCCTGCTCCGGATTAAACTAAGTCAGTCAGTTAAGTGCCATACGTGATACACGCTTGGGCGATCATCTCTCAAAAGAGACATGACTGACTGGGCAGAATATTATCCCGCAGTAGGTTACCATTACTTTCTGCGGTAGACTGGTTGCCGACCAAAGCTATAGAACCCAATCTGTCCTGCTATTTAACCCATAACTGGAAGGAATAGACGGATTAATACCTTTCCCATACGTTTTTTATATTTAAATTAAGTATTTTTTTTTTATATTTCGTTATTTTAAGAAATTCTTTATGAAATAAATAAACACATTTTTAATGAACCGCTTTTGCGTATTCTTCGGTCAAACATCATTTTATTTTCATCTTCTCTCATACAATTGTCAAGTTCACGTTTTCAAGATGTGCAGTACATCCGAAGAAAAAAGAGAGCTGGCCGATCGAAATAACATAGACCGAACAATTCACCGAATAATGACAACACTATATACTCCTAAACTTTGGACAATACGGTGTAAGTCTGTCAGCACAAAAAAAAGGCCAATTTATGATGATTTAAAAGTAGGCCAAAATAATTAGCTGCCTAATGACAACAATTTATCTCAATATGAGGCGTGCCAAAATGTTTACCGGCCAAAATAGAATAACCGAGCGAACAAACGTGGAGTTGTGTCGTTCGAATAATTCATTGAATAATATTTCACTTCCGAATTTGAAACAATATTAACTAGGTCGGAAAGAACATACATTCAAGCGTAGTGATCAACAAAACAAAGATGAAGATCGTCACCGTAATAATTCACTAAAGTATGAGAATTCTTCTTACCTCAATTTAAACAAGACCAAAATGGTGAAAGAGTCGACGAACTTAAATATCGTGGTAAAAAAAAACAAAAAACCCTGAGAATATTTATATGACTCTTTAAGAAACTGTGAAAACTAAAATGACCGGAGAGCCCATCTATCAAAACGCCGTGATCAGAAAAAAATCAATGATAAAGATACTAACCAAATGATCTTTTTAACAATTTTCCCAAGTATATTACGCAATATGAAGAACGTCTGCTAAAAGGATACAAGTCTTGAGCACTTTGAGAAGATTGAATTTACGACAATCATAATGACTTGCAGGATTGTATCACTGATTTACGCTGAGTCCTTCCCAAACACTGTTTACGGCGAAGAATTTATTGATATACCTGCTACTTTTCTAAATAATCGTAAATATTTTTAACTTGTCTGGTTTTGAAGATTCCGGATTAAATACCGAATCCCAAAAGGATGCTTTCCAATCGATACAATCTTAACCTGTTCAAGTCTAGGGTAGGCTATTATCTTCCCCACATAACCCCATAAACTGTTCCTCTTAATCTGTAAGCCTTTACCTTGAGTGACTCTTGGGTCTTGTACAGGGTGAGCATCATTGTAAAAATATGTCCTCGAACAGGTACTGCGCTAAATTTTTCTACGTTAATTAAAATCAATTACGCATAAAGAGAGTAAGTTTATCTACACTTATTTATTAATGGAACTTTTTCTCTCTGTGTGTGTGTGTGTGTGTGTGTGTGTGTGTGTGTGTGTGTGTGTGTGTATCTATAGACTCCGAAACGGCTGAACCGATTTTCTTGAAATTTACACAGTTGTACTATAAGCGTCTGCGAGTGTTCTTAGCTAGGTTTTGTGTTGAGGTACCCCCGATAATTATCGAAAATCGATAATCGAAAAAATCGGGTTATAAAAGGAGTGGCCCGATTTTAATCAAATCTGAAATACTCATAGTCAAAGACATAAGAAACGATATTCAGAAGTTTCAAAGTTGCAGTTCTTACAATAGTGCAGAAAATCGATAATATATATATATATATATATATATATATATATATATATATATATATATATATATAAAAGGCAATATGTTTGTGTTTGTCTGTTTATCTGTCTGTATGTCCTTTATACAAATCCACAATTTTTATCCGACTCTCACCAAACTTCACACAAATATTATTTAGGCTGAGTCTGAGCTCCAGGATCATGGATTAGTTTCAAAGCTTTCATTACACCCGAGCAACGCCGGGCTATACTGCTAGTATTTAGATATTTTTACATAGATCTATTCAACCACATAAATTGCCATTTTTTGAGGCAATTTCATGAGCTCCATGACCATGGATTAGTTTTAAAGCTTTCATTACACCCGAGCAACGCCGGGCTATACTGCTAGTATTACTATAAATACTACTCTAATGGTTACCCATATTTGAGTAGACGCCTATTTTGTTTCGTTTTTTAACTGTACGTCTGCATCTGAGAGACTTAGCAAAGAGTATGTACTATAGGGTAGTACACACTACTTATGAAGTCTCTTGAATGCGTATCACGTGAATCATGTTTTTTTAAAAGTATCAGGGCGTCTACTCAAACAAGAATATCCACTAAATAACAGTTAGAATAATGCTGGATTAAGTTTATCTAAAACATTTCTTTCTCTTCTACATTCTCTGTGATTGACCCATTATTTCTCCGCTTATCTGTTGCCGTTTCATAAATTCTCATATTTGAAGCAAATAAAAAGAGAAAATCTTTCGTTTCGTCAAATACAAGTCGAAAACGTAATCTCTCAAAGATTGGCCATCACTTATATTCATCAATAATGATTAGAATTCTTCATGCACGTCACTTTCAGTTTATTTGTCCATGTCTTCTCTGTATATTCGCCATAATGATGTTTACACTAGAGGTTAAGATTCAGTCATACGGAAACAACTATCACAAATCGTTGAATCCATTCCCTTGTGACGTCTTTGTTAGAAGCTACCAATCATTTCTCTCTCTCTCTTTCCCTCTCTCTCTTTCTCTCGCTCACTCTCTCGAATGAGTGATTCAGTTATTAAATTATCGAAACCGTTCAATTAGTTTTCGGATTGAGAAAGACTTTCCTGTTTTTCAATAAAATATTTTGGTATTAAAATCAAACTTTCCCTCTACCGTTCCCCATAATTCTCGCGCCTTTTCTAAAGTGCCTTCATTCTTTTACTTTCTCTCCCCTCTTTCTCTTTCTCTCTCTCTCTCTCTCTACTTGTATGTCTGTAGCTTCTGACTGACTGTTTTTCACTTTACACATAGTGTTGGAAGGCATTTTGCAATCGGGCGCAAAATGAATATTAATTTTGTATTCGTTCAATTGGCTAAATTAGATCAACGAGTGCGATGGATGAATTGTCGTCAAAATGTCACAAGAATGAAAATAACACTGATATCTCGTTTAAACAGATATATTTACCAAAATTATACAAAAATATCTTGAAATACAAAAGAGTGAATTTATTCAATAAAAGCGCCATTGACTTCAACCATAGCCTGCAGACGACTCCAAAATCGCCTGCACCTCTTCTGGACGGTCTCCCTGTTTTTGGTGAATGTTGCCATAATCCTTGCCTTTGGTGTGAAAGGAGTTTTGTTGGCCTATCCCTGAACTGCATCCCCAGATATAATAATCAAGAGGGTTACAGTTTGGAGAGTTAGGTGACCGGGTGTGAGAGGTGATGTGGTCTCAGATATTGTCTGGAACCTATGACTTGGTTCTTCTGCTTGTGCGACATGGTGCAGAGTTCTATTGACAGGCATAGGGTTTCCAGGCCCAGCGTAGCGCTACCACTTCAAGGCACTGAAGGTTGGCCTCTGGGTTGAGTCTGTGGCTCTGTGGGAAGTTGAAGGGCCGCATAACCTCGACACTTTGAGTTACTCACCATTAAACTCATTTGACTCTTTCCGTAGTACAGCATGCCATTAACAAATTTTTGGCGGAGTGAATTGCGCCATGGTGCTCTTTTTCTCGTTTATTTATTTTTTCTTTTTTTTATTACTGTTCAGTTATTGTGTCCCCTCATTGCACTGAGTCCAAGTCTACAAATCTGGAAACAAGTTCCAACCCTGGGCCGGGCAATGTGAACTTCGAGACGGAACGAGCAACCATTGAGCGGTAAGAAATAAGAACAAGAAGAAATATCATTAAACAGACTCTACTTACATCCCTTAGATTAAATAAGGGGTTCATTTCTAAATGTTATTAAGTTAATACGAAGCGACAAGCACCTGAATAGGGTTGTAGGAGCCACGGATGAAAAAGTGATAAAAACAACAAAGCCGAGGACAGCAGAAATGATGATAAATCATCATCGCAGAGACTAAGAGATACTTTTTTCTCCATTTGTAAATAATACTTTATTTGTTATTTTGTTTATATTTGAAGTGTATTTCCCGACCAACGCTAGATATCATGATAATCTATTTAGACGGATATATAGGACAGACTTTAGATAGATAGATCTATCTAAACTTATTTATAAATGGAACTTTATCTGTGTCTGTGTGTCTGTGTGTCCGTTATCTATAGACTCCGAAACGGCTGAACCGATTTTCTTGAAAATTTACACAGTTGTAATATAAGCATCTGCGAGTGTCCTTAGCTAGGTTTTGTGTCGAGGTACCACCGATAAATATCGAAAATCGATAATCGAAAAAATCGGGTTATAGAAGGAGTGGTCCGATTTTAATCAAATGTGATACACTCATCGACAAAAACATAAGAAACGATATTCAGAAGTTTCAAGGTTGCAGTTCTTACAATAGTGCAGAAAATCGATACTATATATATATATATATATATATATATATATATATATATATATATATATATAATGCAAGATGTTTGTGTGTGTGTCTGTTTATCTGTCTGTATATCCTTTATACATATCCACAATTTTTATCCGATTCTCACCAAACTTCACACAAATATTCTTTAGGCTGAGTCTGAGCTCCAAGACCATGGATTTGTTTTAAAGCTTTCATTATAACCGAGCAACACCAGGCTATACTGCTAGTAGATAGAAAAATAGTGAACAAAATACAAGATAGCTAGATAGATAGATAGATAGATAGATAGATAGATAGATAGATATGAACAGACTGCGATAGATAGATAGATAGATAGATAGATAGATAGATAGATAGATAGATAGATAGATAGATAGATTTGTGGACAGAATTATTCGCTCCCACTAAATGTATACATATTTTCTAAGAAAATGCGAATATTTGCAAGTACTTACTGAATTACCATAAAGTGTTGATTCCGTATATAGTTTTTAATAATTAATCAAATTTGTAGAAGTTTCGATTTATTATATTCATAGTTATAGGTATCCCTAAAAATTGGTACAGTCCGGAATTACTCCCCCGTCAAGCTTACAAAATTTATAAAATTGCTGTATGGAAATTGTGGTATTTTTTCTTCTTAATTTGAAAATTAAATCAACCCCTATTGAAAGCAAAGTAATACTGAATAGATTCTACAACATTCTAAAAATTAATGAAGAAGACAATATGTGAGTGCCACGTAGCAGGATTCATTCGTTCCACAACCATTGCGAAGACGGCTGAACTTGACAGAAAGCACCGAATTAAGTCAGTTGATGTGCGTTGTGGTGCAGTGAATATCAACTCGGAACGACAAATCGGGGAACCAATTTCGAATTCCAGTTGAATTCCTTGCATTCACTTACCAGATTAATAGCTTTCCCAAATACCCCTGGGAAAGCGTCTCTTCTCTCCAGTTATGGTTACATAATAGGACAGATTGGGTTCTATAGCCTTGGATGGCAACCAATCTACCGCAGAAAGCAATGTCAACCTGATGCGGGATAATCTTTTACCCAGTCAATCATGTTTGTTTCGAGACATGATAGCTCAAAGCGTGTATCACGTATGGCACTTAACTGACTAATGTGTACAGACAAGGTGATGGATACACAGCACTTTCCAAGAGTTTAAAGGTTTCTTGATCAACAATTCGTAACATTATCAAGAAGCCAAAAGAGACTCATTGTGTTGAGAATAAATTGAAGTCTGGCAGAAAACAGTTAATATTTGAAAGAATGGAATGGAAGATTTTTAGAGAAATCTAAAAAAATGCTCACTATATGACGAAAGACATTGTCAATTATATAAAGGCATTAGGATTGAATGTATCGATGAAGACATCACTAGATGCTTTCATCCAACAGGATATCGAGCTTGTCGCTTAAGGAAAAACAAAATCCTTTCCTAAGTCTAAACACCTAAAATGTAGATTAGTTTGAGTTAGAAGTTATTTAGAACATAGGAGTAAATATTGGACTTCTGTTTTATGCTCAGATGAAACCAAACCAGAATTATTTAAAATCAAGCAAGTACAAAAATTTAAGTGCTTGGAAAATGTTCTAACGGAAGACGGAAAGCGTGACAGTGAGATTCGAAGGCGAATTCGAATGGCCAAGGTCGCATTCCAGAAGCTGAAGAGAGTATTAAGAGACAGGAAAACCTCGCTAGATACAAAGAAAAGAGTTCTGGGTTGCTATGTGATGTCTGTCCCTCAATACGACAGTGAATGCTGGACAATATTATCAAAGATGAAGGAAAAACCTGAAGCAACTTAAATTTCGTTCTACAGAAGGATGCTGCAACTATCATGGATTGAGCATGTGAGAAAGGATGGAAACGAAAAGGAAGCAAACACTGAGCATCAGGAAGAGACAGCTGAAGTTCTTGGGACATGTGATGAGGAAGGAAGGCTTAGAGAATCTGATACTCACAGGACAGATAGAGGGAAAGAGAGACAGAAGAAGGCATCGGATAACATATTTGAAGGGCCTGAGCAGGTGGATGGTAGAGCGGTGTGTTGGTGGGGTAACAGGAGAAAGCATGCTAAGAGCTACCAGTGATAGGGAGACGTGGAAAGCTATGATCGTCTACGTCCTGAAGGGACATGGCACATAGAAGAAGAAGAACTCCGGTTATGTATGGAGAAATGTGAATGAAGCTCACAAAACAAAACAACAAAATAGTAAATAACTCCCTTAGAATAAATCACGGTGATTAGATCATTCTGGTCTGGGGATGTTTTGCTGCTTCTGAACCAGGACAACTAGTGAGGGCACAGGGTGTCAAAGCTGAATTTGTCTATTCTTAAAAATAGTTTTGAAAAAAAGGGTACAAAGTCTGTCTTGGGAGCGTCAATGGACATTGCAACATGACAATGAACTGAAGCACATGGCACGAATTGTTACAAAATAGATGACAGGAAAATTAGGGTATTGGCGTACCCAATAGAAAGTCCTAACTTGAAGAAAAGAAATAAGAGAACGTCGTCCTTTGAATCTGGAGTAACAAGAAGCCATTGCCAAGGAAGAATATGGTATGGAGCAGCATACCTATCAGCGTGTGTAGTGATCTCGTAAGGGACCATCAAAAAGGATTAAAAGTTACACAATTGATTATTGAAGCAAGTGGAGTAATAATTTTGCCCAATGTTAATTTTTTCATGTGTTTTTTTTAAATAGTATTTCATATAAAAATAAAAATTTTGTTGTAAGCCCCACTACGCATTCTGTCAAATGCATTATTTCATCATTTGTTAAAAAATGCACATGAAGTTTCCATGAAAAGTTGAGGTATTATGGCTGTATTCGTATTGATGAAAAGTAAGTGAATAATTTTGACCCAAACAGATAGATAGATAGATAGATAGATAGATAGATAGATAGATAGATAGATAGATAGATAGATAGATAGATAGATAGACTCCTGATCAAAATTGTAAGACCACTAAAAATCTTGAAAAAGAAATATTTTTTTTTACGGATATATTTTAAACTCCTCCCACTTAAGGTTACCAACACTACAATCTAAAAGGTTACGGAAACAAAAAGCTATATTCCAAACATTTTATTTAGAAATTTACATTTTTATAAAATGAGGCGATTTACACATGATCAAAATTATAAGACCAGAGACAAAAATTCTACGAAATTGAACAAAAAGGGTATGAAAACATTCAACAACCAAGTTTAATAATGAGTTCTACCTCCACTGCTTTTGATGACTTCAAAAATTCTGTCGGGCATGCTATAAATAAGCGTTTCCATTAAGGTGCGAGGGATGTTGCTCCAGCTTCTGAAGAGGCTTCACAAAGTTCATTTTTTGTTGAATATTGCTTGCCATTTCGATAAACATCTCTTGTCATCCATCCTCAAACATTTTCAATTGGGTTCAAGTCTGGTGAGCATGCAGGATGTCCCAAGAGATGGACCCCATTTTCTTGTAGAAAGGTCAAGGTCCGTCTTGCAGCATGGATTGCAGCATTATTCTGTTGGAATAACCATCCATCCACACGCAAACGATGACCCTCCATCATCAATACTGCTTTTTGTAGCATACTAACATAACCAGCCGCTCTTTGACAACCCTGCACCACCTGGAGCTCCATCGTCCCTTTGTAAGAAAAGGCACCCCATACCATTAGGGACTCTCTACCACTATGACGTGCGGAGAAAATTTCAGGAGGCATGTTTTTGTTATGCCAATATCGTTGGAAGCCATCAGGACCATCTAGATTGAATTTTCTCTAATCAGGACTTTCTTCTACTTCGCAACGTCCCATGTTTAGTATTCACAACCAAACTTTAAGTAGTCCACCTTGTGAGGTGGAAGCAGCCGAGGAATTTGTTTACGCTTTTTATTTACCATGCCTTTTTGTCGTAAGTGTCGTCTGATTGTTACGGGACTGCAATCAGCATCTGTGTCTGCCTTAATTTGACTAGAAGAAATTCCCGCCTCTTTCATAACAACCCGTCTTATTCTCTTACTCAATACAGGAGAAATGTTTGTTTCCTACCAGAGGATTTTGCTTTTCCATAATTCTCACTGTTCTTTAGAAAGTTGCAAATCACAGTTTTACTGCGATTTACCTTAGCTGTGATCGCCCGCTGTGACAAACCTAGGTTATGGAATTCTAGAATTCGAGAACGCTCAACTTTGGTAAGTTTGCTTACTTTAGGCATGGTAACACCTTTACCAAAACTGGAAGCGGCCGAAATGTGGTTCTACAGAAGGATGCTACGGATATCGTGGACTGAGCATACAAGCAACGACGAAGTGTTAGAAAGAATGGCAACAAAAAGGAAATTAATGCTGAGCATCAGGAAGAGACAACTGAAGTTCCTGGGACATGCAATGAGGAAGGAGAACCTGATACTGACTGGACAGATAGAAGGAAGGAGAGACAGAGGAAGGCAGCGGATATCATATTTGCAGGGTCTGATCAGGTGGATGACGGAACGGGGGTTGCCAGGAGCAACAGGAGCAAACATACTAAGAGCCACAAGGGATAGGGAGACGTGGAAATCCATGATCGCCTACGTCCTGAAGGGACAGGGCACATAGAAGAAGAAGAAGAAGAACACCTTTACGCAGTGATTGCTAATAACTGAACTAAAAACATTGGAATTACCATAGATCTAACAATTTATACCCCTGGTCTTATAATTTCGATCATGTGTAAATCGCCTCATTTTATAAAAATGTAAATTTCTAAATAAAATGTTTGGAATGTAGCTTTTTGTTTCCATAACCTTTTAGATTATCGTATTGGTAACCTTAAGTGGTAGGAGTTTAAAATCTATCTGTAAAAAAAAATTATTTTCAAAGATTTTTAAGTGGTCTTAAATTTATGATCAGGAGGGTAGTAATTGCCACTCGTATTCGGGGATGCCCATTTTACCAGGACGGTAGCTCATCCTCACTGCAGACGCTTACTCAAGCACATGGGTTTGTTCAATACCCACAGTGCCCACCTGAGATTTATACTGCAATATAGGGAGCGAACTTTAGTTACAGTTTCTGGCAAAGAGTGCGTTATTGTGCATTAACAACAGTCCGAACAAAGCAAGAACGCTCAAACCGTCGGTCACAATTACTTTTGACTTCGAACTAGCACAACCGTTTACCCAAATTCACTCAAAAGGCTTAGGTCAACCAGTAGTATGGTTTTCAGCTACTTTCAAAAGGTGACGCACGCTGGAATTGCCTTCGAGAAGGCTATATTACCAGGAAGACACTTTCCTGACAAATAGTAGGTTGGTGTGATTCGAACTCGGGCTTCATGGTCAGAAAGCGAAAGTTCGAAACACTAAGCCACATGCCTAGCTAGCTAGCTAGATAGATAGATTGAAAGAAAGAAAGAAAGAAAGAAAGAAAGAAGTTGAGGTAGAAAGAAAGAAAGAAAGAATTAGAGATAGATAGATAGATAGATAGATAGATAGATAGATAGATAGATGTGAACAGACTGAGAAAGAAAGAAAGAAAGAAAGAAATAGATAGATAGATAGATAGATAGATAGATAGATAGATAGATGTGAACAGACTGAGAAAGAAAGAAATAACTTAGATAGATAGATAGATAGATAGATAGATATGAACAGACTGAGATAGATAGATAGATAGATAGATAGATAGATAGATAGATAGATAGATAGATAGAAGGTTTTATACAAAATTTTGCGAATTTAAACAGCATGTGTGAACGAATTGCTGTACAGGCTTTTAACTTTGTCACAGTTAATTTCACACAATTTAGGCAGAACCTGATATATATATATATATGTATGTGTGTGTGTGTGTGTGTGTGTGTGTGTGTGTAGGGGGGTTGTGTTTGTGTGTGTGTAAATATATTTGTTACTTCGTATAAATTCACTGCGTTTATGTCTAATGGCTTAATTATTGAGCCCTTTTATTTATCCCTCTAACGGCGCGGCTCATTATCATGATAAAAATAGATTTTCTTACCGTTGCGCGTCTCCGTCTAATAAACATAATAATATAAACACTTGTGTGAATGCTCCTGTGATGGCCGAGACCAAACAAGAGACGATGAACTCTGATTGAGATTCAAAAATGATGAATGGCTTGCAAGTGGGGACGGCCGAAGCGAAGCTGGCCTGGGATGACGAGGAAAGTGGAACAAGAATAAATCCGTTCTCTAATCAGTTCAGCCTCTTCAAAGGCCAATCAGCCCGTCCGCCATTAAACCATGATTCATTGTTTCGCTTCATCAACTCCATCTCCCATAATTCTATTAGCCATAACGCTGATTGTGACCGCCTGCCCGCCCCACCACTGCCAATCATCGTCAGTGTCGACATCATTAAGGGAAGTCGGCATCGTTATTTTCATCGAATGTCTTCATTGAAGAGATCGGATTTCCAACAGCCGATTTTATACACATGACTATCAACATGTTGTACACAACACTTACCACTGCTAATTCTACGGCCTTCATAAGTTTCTTAATCAATATCTATCAAATAAATAGTTTACTATTGAGGGACGTCTTTGATATATTTCACAGAGACATGGACACACACGTATATATATATATATATATATATATATATATATATATACTAGCAGTATAGCCCGGCGTTGCTCGGGTGTAATGAAAGCTTTAAAACTAATCCATGGTCCTGGAGTTCAGACTCTTTGGATGTTGGCACGAAAGTCTAAAATGCAATAGTTGTTTCCAGTTAAAGCGAAATCGTAGACTGAAAGAAAAATGAATGGATGTAAGTGAAATTTTGATTTCCTGGTATCGATATCAAATAAGTTTTTTTCGACGCAAACTGAATTTTGAAGGCTAAATAAGTCCTCTGAGTAAATGGTATCATGGCTGAGACTAAGAACTAGAATTATACCTAGTTAGAGACAAACCTGAAAAAACTAAAATAAAAGGGCTGAAAAAAAAATACAGACATACAGTCAGATAAACAGACACACACACACAAACATCTTGCCTTATATATATACATATATATATATATATATATATATATATATATATATATATATTATCGATTTTCTGTATTATTGTAAGGACTGCAATCTTCAAACTTCTGAATATCGTTTCTTATGTCTTTGTCTGTGAGTGTATCAAATTTGATCAAAATCGGTCCACTCATTCTATAACCCGATTTTTTCGATTATCGATTTTCGATATTTATCGGGTTTACCTCGACACAAAACCTAGCTAAGAACACTCGCAGACGCTTATAGCACAACTGTAAATTTTCAAGAAAATCGGTTTAGCCGTTTCGGAGTCTATAGGTAACGGATATACACACACAGACACACACACACAGACAAAGTTCCATTTATAAATATATATATATATGAATTGTTGAGCCGTGATAACGCTTAGCGCGAAATTTTTTTTTTCAGTGGATTACTGATAAAAAGTTATTTTGACCCGCAGTTTTTGTCATAATGTTCTTGATATCGGGATAGAGATACACCGTTAATAGTATTGATGTCGAGAAGTTTGTGACTTAACTGAGCAGAATCATGCAGATCGAAAATGTAGCCCTGACGTGTGAAGACATCTTAACTTCGAAGTCAGAATGACTCTGCTCAGTTATATATATATATATATATTCATCGCTCATTCAATAATGAATTAGAGCACTCTCGCTATTGGGAGTGTATAATGATAATATACGCGCTAAAAAGTCTGCCTTCTTCTACCGAGCGTCCATAGCCCAGTGGTAGAATCGCCGACTGACGCCAATTCGGTCGGGTTTCAATCCTGGGTTAAAAGCAATCAGAGTCTAACCGTACTGATGAGCTGTTATACAGCGAAACAGATCTGTCTGCAGATATATATATATATATATATATATATATATATATATATATAAAGGAAAAAGAACAAACAGAGGACGTTTATAAATTGAACATGATTCACTCTTAACGCTTCATCTTAGAATGAGATATGAAAAAGAAAATCTGGTATTTTATTTGTGTGTTGTTTGATTTTCAATTGTTAAGCAGACTTCATGTCCATTGGACTTGTCAAGTAGCGTTTCTTGGCTTAATTTGTATGCGTATATATATCTTAACCCTAGTTTGTCTATGATTTTTATATATGTATGCGTGTGTGTGTATCTAGAAGATATTATTTATGTTTGGGGGTTTTCTGCATGCTGATTAGGGGCTATTCTTTACATCAACAATGGCAGTAGAACAACTAATCGACACTCGAGACAATAGTCTCTGGGCGTGATAAAAATCTGATGCAATCACGAATGATGTAATATTTTTCAAGGCCAAACAAATTTTATCATACACCCCGAAAATAGATTCATATTACTGCACACCGCAGCAAATGACCTAATCTGAGAAAAAAATAGAAATCAATTACACCCTGTCACTACAGTGGGTCTAAAACTGACCGTATGATGAAAAAAAAGAAACTAAAGTAGTTGTTGCAATTAATTTGCACAAGGGTTTATATATATATATATATATATATATATATATATATATATATATATATATATATAATTCCAAGTGAAGAGGATTCAAGGTTTTTTTTTATATTTTGAGTGCTCTGGCATTTTATTATAAACAGTGTTCAATATAATGAGTATTATAGAGTTTAATATAATATAATATAATTATATGGTTATGTCAATTTTTCATTGCTACATGGAAATTTCTATGTTTCGAGATTAATTCTCATCATCAGGCAATGCTGGTGTGGTTGTGCAGAAAATTTACATTTAAATGTAAATTTTCTGCACAACCACACCAGCATTGCCTGATGATGAGAATTAATCTCGAAACATAGAAATTTCCATGTAGCAATGAAAAATTGACATAACTATATAAATATATATATATATATATATATATATATATATATATATATAGTTAATTACAATAAAGCAGCAGTAATAATTACAGACAAAACGTCCGAAAAGAACCAATGCTAGCCTAACAGTAACTTAAATCGTCAATAACCGAACGAGGACCCCTCGTAGGTGAAATAAAGGGAAAGAAAAAAAAAGAAACAAACCGCGTACAAGAACAATGCGTCAAGTGCTTGTTTGAAAGAAACAAAAAACTCACGACTAAACCTTAACATTAAAGTGCTCTATACGAAAGTACGAAAGTAGAGCAATATATAGTGTTAAATTATAATGATACTTAATGCCAAAATTGCTATGTTTTCAGTATTTCTCTGGTATAAAGGTATTTTAGGCAACAGGTTTTTGTCATAAAGGGCTCGATTTCGAGAGAGAATGAGAGAGATAGAGCGTTAATCGAATTAATGTGCAAAAGTTTGTCATTTAGCTGAACATTGTTATTTCGGTCATGTCAACTTCAAAGGTTCGCGAAGACATCATTGTAATGTCTTCATTCTTCATGGGTTTTGTTTTTTCTGCAGAAAATAATACCACTCAGCTAATTAACAAATTGTTCAAAATTATTACACATATATATATATATATATATATATATACGTGTGTGTGTGTGTGTGTGTGTGTGTGTGTGTGTGTGTCCTGTTCTGGCTATGACATATAAACAGCAACCGATGGTGTGGCTCTAAATGTATCATTTGGAGTCTTGGGGAATGTCGACTTACCCCTTAAATGCCGCCATTACTCCTAGGTCCACTCTAGCCCGAAGTAGTAGTACTGGTTAGGGTCCCATCTGGGTCAAATAGTTTGCATATGGGCTTTAGTGTGCGTGTTTGTTATGTGAATACACTGTATGCACGTGTGGGACGGCTATTTAAATATCTACTTTGAGTGTAGAATATTTGCATCATGTATATGTGCGCGTGTGTGTACATGTGTTGGGGCTTTTTGAGACCTGAGCAAAGTCAGTATGGGCGCTCAAAAGCCACCAGCCCTCGTACGAGAGATGGCAAACTGACATCAAAACCCCTTATATATATCGTGTCGTCCACCATGCACTACCCAATGTATTTAATGCCCCCCGGGGGGAGGTCAAACTCAGTGATAATGTAACATGCGCTCATCACAAACACTTAAAGAGCGTGGTGCACAAAGCATCTGTCTGGGCTATGTTGCTGATATATCCCGGAATGGGAGGATATATCAATAACGAGGTTGTTAAGTGGTTAATCTAGTCCGTCGCCAGACTTCGTCGTATGCAGTGTCCTGAGATTTAGGCACAGTTAGTAGAAATCTGGTGATAGGTCTCTTCAGTGGAGACCCTGAGCGCGTACGCCCAGGTAAACTGGTCAAAATTTTACCCATCCCCCGCTTACGCGGTAGCTGGGTTCAAAACCGGTCTTAAACTGGTCATATCTGGGCTTAAGCGGTCATATGTGGTAAGTGGTCATTAGTCTCCCAGCCAAAAGGCCGGGAAGCCCTCTCACTCACTCTGGAAGTCCTTGACTTCGTCTGTATATATGGCTGATACCAGCAAATCACATTCCATTGAGGGGGGAAACAAGGTGTGTCCATATTCATTATATTAGTTGCTTTGATGGAAATATCTTAATTCTTGCTCAGAACAAAAAGAAATTGACAATTTTAAGTCTGCATTCGAAATAATCCCGTCCTCAACTTTACATATGAGCTTAGCCAAAAAAATAATCTCCTCTTCTTAGATATCTTCGTGAGTCTCGTAATGATACTTTCATGACGTTTCTACATAAAAAATACCACCAGTAAAAATTCTTGTCACCTTAATTTCATGAGACAATATCCTCTTAAATATAATATCGGCATCATTAAAAATTTCCTCACGAGAGCTGAGGAGAATTCGTCCTCACGATCACTATTTTTCAAAAACCTCCATAACGCCAAAAAAAAAAAAACACTCGTCAAAAACGGATTTCCAAATTATTTGCTTGACTATCATATTTGACTTTTTCTTTAAACCTGAGTAATAACAACAGTAAATAAACTGATATTAATAATAACATTAATATGTTTTACAAAAAACAAATTCATAGTAATTATACAAAGAAAGACTCTTCACTTCGAAACGTCATTCGAAAATATACAATTCCCGTCGACGTAAATTAAAAAAATTAATTAATTATCTATTTAACTAAATTTAAAACAGCTAACCTCATCATCAACGCAACAATTCACCTTCAAGATTATCAAGCCATTAACATTATTTACGAGTTTACATGCCATTTGAAGAACTGCTTTCATGATCCTAATTTAGTATGTAATTATATCGGCCATTGCACTATGAAACTAACTCTAAGACTGAAACTACATTTCTATAAACAGATCTCAATTCGATCTCATTTAAACACACACTGAAACTGACCAAACCCTATCCAGAACATACTTGTTGACAACACAAATATTATAGCATCATCCACATGCAAAAATAAAAGGCTAAAACTAATGGAGGCCTTATTAATAAAAACAAAAAAATTCAATAACATCAATATTCGAACACGCTAACAACATGCTGACCGTGTTTGGTACATAACACATACCACTATTCCACATTATACATAACACCTCTTACTTTCTGTTACACGTAAAATAACATTCATCCTCGTCCATGACTATAACTATAGCCGAAAGCGCTCGGATAAACAAAACATTTGGTCAAGTTTTTATATAATTTATGTCGTCAAAAGAAAGAAACCATAAGCTCACTTGAAAAATTGCATAAATAACTTGACCATCACACCTTGTCTGTCATTTTTAATGAAACCTGCATAAAAGAGAGATTGCTGCCCAAATATGCATTGAAATAATTAGGTTACTGGAAGAATTTTAAAAGAAATTGTAATGTATTTCTCTTCATTATATAAATATTTGGCACTAAAAACTCTAGTTCTATCTAAAGTTCTATCACACACACACGCACATATATATATATATATATATATATATATATATATATATATATAGTGCAAAGAATTTGTCACTTTAACTGAGAAAGTTTATGCCGACTTCTAAGTTTCGTGGGGTCACACTCTTGATCTTTCATCGGGGCCTGGTTTCTTGATGGGTTTATATTTTAGGTCATGGTTGAGTGTTTGTATAAAACCATACATGAAGCCATCAAACTAAACACACATACAAGCCTATCGAATCCAATCAGCCCTACTATTCAACCCATAGCTGGAGGGAATAAAATAATGAATTAATACCTTTTCCCAAGGGTATTTGCGCCGAAGTGAATACAACGAATTCAACTGAAATTCGAACTCGGCTCTCCGATTAATATTGAGTAATTTAACAGATAAATATAACATACCTTAAAACCATAATTTCATCATATATATATATGATGAATATTATATATATATATATATATATATATATATATAATATATATATATATATATATATATATATATATATATATAGTCATAAGCAGACAGATCTG